>RXID01015547.1:0-43940 GCA_005019695.1 Trichopus zeylanicus subsp. travancoricus | reverse complement strand
CCTAGGTGTAGAAGTAGCAAAAGGAGTTGGAGTAGGAGTAGTAGTAGTAGTACTAGTAGTAGTTGTACTAGCTGTAGTATGAGGAGGAGTAGGAATATGAGTAGTAGTAGCAATTGTAGGAATGGGAGTAGTTGTATTAGTGGCAGGAGCTGGAGTAGCGGTAGTAGCAGTATCAGTAGTCATTGTAGCGGTAGTAGTAGTGCTAGTACTAGTAGTAGAAGTAATAGTACTAGTATTATTATTAGTAGTAGTAGTGGTAGTGGTAGTTGTAGTAGTTGTAATAATAGCAAATGTAGTGGTTATAGTTGTAGGAATAGTAGTTATCGAAGTAGTAGTAATAGTAGTAGCAGTAGTACTAGTAATAGTAGTTGTGGTTGTGGCAATAGTAGTAGGAGCAGTAGTCGTTGTAATAGTAGTAGTAGTGGTGGTAGTAATAGTAGTAGTACTAGTCGTAGGTGTGGAAGTAGCAGTAGGAGTTGGAGTAGGAGTAGTAGTAGGATTAGTAGTTGTACTAGTAGAAGTAGTCCTAGTAGTAGTGGTTGTATTAGGTGTAGTAGTAGCAACAGTAGTAGTAGCAATAATAGTAGAAGTAGTAGAGTCATAGTAGTAGCAGTGGGAGTAGTAATAGTAGTAGTAGTAGTAGTAGTAGTAGTAGTAGTAGTAGTAGTAGTAGTGGCTATAGCAATAGTAGCAGTAGTAGAAGTAGCGTCAGTAGTAGTAGTAGCAGGAGCAGTTGCAGCAATAGAAGTAGCAGTAGAATCAGCTTTTGTAATTATAGCAATTTTAGTCATAGTTGTAGTAGTAGTAGAAATAGTAGTAGTAGTAGTAGAAGTAGTAATTGCAGGAGTAGTGGTAGTAGTCATAGTAGCAGTAGCAGTTGTAGTAGCTGTAGTAGTTATAGCGGTAGTAGTGGTTGGAGAAGTTGTTTTAGTCGTAGTTGTAGTAGTAGTAGAAATAGAAGCAGTAGTAGTAGAAGTAGTAATTGCAGGAGTAGTGGTAGTAGTCATAGTAGCAGTAGCAGTTGTAGTAGCTATAATAGTTATAGCGGTAGTAGTGGTTGGAGTAGTTGTTTTAGCGGTAGTAGTAGCAGTATAAGTAGTAGTAGTGGGAGAAGTGGTTGTAGTAGTAGTAGTAGCAGCATAGCAGTAGTAATTGCAGTAGTAGCTAAAGTAGGATAAGCAGGGGCAGCAAAACCAGAAGTACTTGTCAAAGTCGAAGTAGCTATAGTAGCAACAGAAGTTGTTAAAATGATATCCATAGAAGTGGTTGTAGCAGCAGTTGTACGGGTTGTCATAGTTGTAGTGATAGCAATGGTAGCAATAGTAATAGCAGTAGTGGTAGTTGCAGAAGTGGTAGTAGTAACACTAGTTGTAGTAGTAGCAGTAGTAATAACAGTCGTAGTTGTAGTTGTAGCAGTAGTAGGAGAAGTAGTAGGAGTAGCAGAAGCAGCAGCAGAAATAGTAGATGCAGTAATAGCAGTAGGAGTAGTAGAAACCGAAGTGGATATGGTAGTAGTAGTATAAGTAGTAGTCATGGGGGTAGTCGTAGTAGTAATAGTTGTAGCAGTGGAGCAACAGCAGCAGTAGTAGTAGCAATAGTAGTTGTAGTAGTATCAGCTGTAGTAATAGTAGTAGTAGCTGCAGTAGTAGTGCTAGTAGTTGCAATAGTAGACACAGCAGTATTACTAGGAGTAGGAGTAGTAGTAGTCATAGTAGTAGTAGTAGCAGCAATAGCAGTAGTAGTAGTAGTTGCAGCAGCTGTAGTATTAGAAGAAGTAGTAGAAGAAGACACAGTAGTAGTAGTAGTAGTAGTAGGACAATAGCAGAAGTAGTAGTATTTGTACCAGTAGTAGTATTAGAAGGAGCAGCAGTAGCAGCAGCAGGAGTAGGACTATTAGTAGTAGTAGGAGTAATAGTAGTAGTATTAGTAGTAGCTATAACAGTAGTAGTAGTAGTAGTAGTAGTAGTAGTAGTAGTAGTAGTAGTAGTAGTAGTATTTATAGTTGTAATAGTAGTATTAATAGTAATTGTAGAAGTAGTTGTAGTGGTGGTGTTGGTAGCAATCGAAGTAGTAGTAGTAGTAATAGTAGTCGAGTAGTAGTAGGTGTAGAAGTAGTCGTAGTTGTAATAGTTGTAGTAGTTGTAGAAGTGGTCGCACTAGTAGTAGTAATAGTAGTAGAGGTAGTAGTAGGAGTAGTATCAGTAGTAGTAGTAGTAGTAGTAGTAGCACTAATACTAGTTATTGTTGTTGTTAATATAGTAGAAGTAGCGATTGCAGTAATAGTTGTAGTAGTTGTATTAGTAGTAGTTGTTGTAGTGGTAGTAGCAGTAGTAGTAGTATTTCTAGATGTAATAGTAGTAGTTGTTAGAGTACTAGTAGTACTAGCAGTAGCCATTATAGTATTAGTAGCTGTAGTAGTAGTTGTTGTTGTTTTTGTAGGAGGAGTAGTAGTAGCAGTAGAAGTAGTATCAACAACAATAGTAGTTGTAGTAGTACACGTAGAAGTAGTAGTAGTAGTCATAGAAGAAGTAGTAATAGGAGTAGAAGTAGTAGTAGTAGTAGTAGTAACAAAAGTAGTAGCAGGAGTAGCAGCAGCAGTAGTAGTAGCAGTAGTGGTTATAATAGTAGTAGTAGTTGTTGTAGGAGTAGTGCTAGTAGTAGTAGCAATAATAGTCGAAGTAGTTATAGCAGTAGCAGTAGTTTTAGTAGAAGTAGTCGTAGCTGTAGTAGTAGTATTAGAAGTTGTAGAAGTAATAGCAGTAGTAATAGTAGTAGTAGTGGTGGTGGCCACGGCAGTAGGAGTAGTAATAGTTGCAGCTGTAGTTGTTGTTGTTGTAGTAGTAGTAGTAGTCGTAGTAGAAGCAGTAGGAGGAGGAGGAGGAGTAGCAGTAGTAACAGTAGTAGTAGAAGTAGTTGTTGTGGTCGTAGGAGGAGCAGCAAGCAGTAGTAGTAATAGTGTTAGTAGTGGTGGCAGTATTAGTAGAAGCAGTCGTCATAGTAGTGGTGGTAGTATTAGTACTAGTAGTTATTGTTGTTGTAGTAGTTGTAGTAGTAGCAGCAGTAGTAATAACAGTAGTAGTGATAGAAGTAGTAGCAGTAGTGGTACTAGTAATAGTAGTGTTTGTTGGAGTAGTAGTAGTAATTGTTGTCATAGTAGTAGTGGTGGTGGTGGTGGTGGTCGTAGTAGTAGTAGTAGTAGTAGTAGTCACAGTAGTTGTAGTATTAGTAATTGTCGCAGCAGCAGTAGTAGTAATAGTACTTGCAGTTGTAGTAGTAGTGTAGTAGCAGTAGATGTAGTAGTGGTTGTAGAAGAAGTAGTACTAGTAGAAGTAGTAGTAGTAGTGGTGGTGGGTAGTAGTAGTAGTAGTTGTTGTTGTTGTTGTTGTAGCCGTAGTAGACGCAACAGCAGCGGCATTAGTTATAGTCGCAGTAGCAATACTTGCAGTAGTAGTAGTATTAGTCGCAATAGTAGTAGTAGAAATAGTAGTAATAGTAGTAATAATAGTTGTTGTTATAGTAGTCAAAGGAGTGGAAGCAGTAGTTAGTAGCAGTGGTAATAGTTGAAATAGTAATAGTAGTAGTAGCAGTAATAGTTGTTTTAGTAGTAATAGTAGTTGTAGTAGTAGTGGGATTTGGACTAGGAGTAGTAGTAGCAGCACGAGTTAGAGTTAGACTAGGTGTAGGAGAAGGAGTAGGAGGGGTAGTAGTAGCAATATCAGCAGTAGCAATAGTATTAGTAGTAGTAGTAGTAGTAGTAGTGATAGCAGCGGGTGCGATTGAAGCAGCAACAATATTACTTGCAGTAGAAGTAGGAGAAGTAGTAGTAGTAGTATTAGTTTTAGTAGTAGTAATAATAGTAGGAGTTAGAGTAGTTGTAGCAGTAGTAGCTTTATGAGTAGTAGCTGTAGTAGTAGGAGCAGGAGTAGGATTAGTTGTAGTGGTAGTAGTTGTAGCCGTAGTAGTAGCAGTGGTTGTAGTAGTAGTATTAGTAGTAGTAGTAGTGGTTGTAGTAGCAGCAGAAGTAGTAGTTATAGTAGTAGAAATAGTAGTAGTAGTATTTATGGTAGTAGTAGCAGTAGCAGTAGCAAAACTAGCAGCAGTAGCAGTAGTAGTGGTCGTAGTAGTATTAGCAGTAATAGTAGCAGTTGTAGTAGTAGCAGTCGTACTAGTAATAGAAGTAGTAGTAGTAATGGTAGCCGGAGCAGTAGTAGTAGCTGGAGGAGTAGTAGTTGTAGTATTAATAATAGTAGTAATAGTAGTAGCAGTAGTAGGAGTAGTTGTAGGAATAGTTGTATGTATAGGGGTAGTAGTCAGAGTACAATTAGTAGTAGTAGTAGTAGTAGTAGTAGTAGGAGTAGAAGTAGTTGTTGTAGGTGTAGTAGTAGGTGTAGCAGTAGTTATAATAGTAGTAGTGGTAGTTGGAGTATTAGTGGTAGTAGTTGGCGTATTAGTAACAGTGGTAGTCATAGTTGCAGTAGGAGTTTTAGTGGGTGTAGTTGCAGTAGGAGTAGCAGTAGTAGCAGCAATAGCAGTAGTAGTAGTAGTCATAGTAGTTGTAGTTGTAGGAGTAGAAACAGAAGTAGTAGTAGTAGTAGTAGGAGTCGAAGTACCAGTAGCACTAGTAGTTGTACGAGTCATAGTTGTAGTAATAGTAGTAGTTGTGGTGATAATACTAGTAGTAGTTGTGGTAGTAGTAGTAGCAGTCGTAGTAGTCATAGACGTAGTAGTAGAAATAGTAGTAGTTGTTGTATTAGTAGTCGTTGTTGTAGTAATAGGAGCAATATTAGTAGCAGTTGTGGTCGTAATAGGAGTAGTTGTAGCGGTAGCGGTAGCAGGATTAGTAATAGTTGCACAAGCTGTAATTGTAGTTGTAGTAGTAGTAGGAGGAGGAGGAGCAGGAGTAGTAATAATAGCAGTATAGTAGTAGTAGTAGTAGTAATAGTACTAGTTGTAGTATTAGTAGCAAGAATAGGAGTAGTTGTTGTAGAAGGAGGTGCAACAGTAGTAGTAAATGCAGTAGCAGGAGTAGTCATTGGCGTTTGGGTAGTAGTAGTTGGAGTTGGAGTTGGAGTTGGAGTTGTAGTAAAGGTTGAAGTAGTAGTGGCAGTAGTAGTACTCATAGTTGGAGAAGTAGTAGTAGTGGTAGTTGTTGTTGTTGTTGTTGTTGTTGTAGCTATAGTAGTGGTAGTGGTAGTAGTAGTAGTAATAGTAGTAATATCAGCCATAGTAGTGGTAGGAATAGTAGTAGGAGTAGTAATATCAGTAGTAGTAATAGTATTAGTAGTAGTAGTAGTAGTAGTGGTAGCGGAGGGTGTAGTAGAAGCAACAACAATATTACTTGCAGTAGAAGTAGGAGTAGTAGTAGTAGTATTATTAGTTGTAGTAGTATTAATAGTAGTAGGAGTTTGAGTAGTAGTAGCAGTAGTAGTTTTATGAGTAGTAGTTGCAGTAGTAGGAGTAGGAGTAGTAGTAGCGGTAGTAGTAATAGCTGTAGTAGTAGTGGTAGTAGTAGTGGTAGTAGTAGTAGTAGTAGTAGTAGTAGTAGTAGAAGCGGCAGCAACAACAACAATAGTTATGGTAGAAGTAGTAGTAGTAGTTATGGTAGAAGCAAAAGTAGCTGCAGTAGCTGTAGTAGTGGTCGCAATAGTATTACTAGGAATAATAGCAGTTGTAGTAGTTGCAGTCATACTCATAATAGAAGTAGTATTTGTAATGGTAGAGGGATCAGCAGTAGTTGTAGTTGTAGTTGTAGTATTAATAATAGTAGTAATAGTCGTAGCAATAGGTGTAGTTGTAGGAATAGTTGCATGTGTAGGAGTAGTAGTCGGAGTACAAGTAGTAGTGGTAGTAGTAGGAGTAGAAGTAGTTGTTGTAGGTGTAGTAGGCATAGCATTAGCTGTAATAGCAGTAGTAGTTGTTGGAGGAGTATTAGTGGTAGTAGTAGGAGTATCAATAACAGTAGTAGGAGTAGTTGCAGTGGAAGTAGTAGTAGTTGTAGTAGTAGTCATAGTAGTTATAGTTGTAGGAGTAGAAACAAAAGTAGTAATAGTAGCAGTAAAAGTCAAAGTACCAATAGCATTAGTAGTTCTAGGAGTTGTAGTTGTAGTAATAGAAGTAGTTGTAGTGATAATAGTCGTAGTAGTTATGGTAGTAATAGTTGTTGTACTAGCAGTAGCAGTAATAGTAGTAGTAGTCATAGACATTGTAGTAGAAATAGTAGTAGTTGTGGTAGTAATCGGAGGAGTAGTAGTAGCAGTTGTGGCAGCATTAACAGTAGTCGTACAAGCTGTAATTGTAGTTGTAGTAGTAGTAGTTCTTGCTGTAGTAATAGTAGGAGGAGGCGCAGGAGTAGTAATAGTAGCAGTATAGTAGTAGTAGTAGTAGTAGTAGTAGTAATAGTAGTAATAGTAGTAGTGGTAGTATTAGTAGCAGGTATAGGAGTAGCTATTGTAGAAGGAGTTGCAACAGTAGTAGTAAATGCCATAGCAGCAGTAATTGTTGGAGTTTGAGTAGTAGTAGTAGGACTTGGAGTTGGAGTTGGAGTTGTAGTAAAGGTAGTAGTAGTAGTGGCAGTAGTACTACTAGCAGTTGGAGGAGGAGTAGTAGTAGTAGTAGTTGTTGTTGTTGTTGTAGCTGTAGTAGTGGTAGTGGTAGTAGTAGTAGTAGTAGTAGTAGTAGTACTAGTTGTTGTTGTAGTAGTAGCAGTAGAAGTAGTAGTAGAAGAAGAAGTATTAGCCATAGTAGTGGTAGAAGTAGTAGTAGGAGTAGTACTTGTTGTACCAGTATTAGTAGTAGCATTAGGAGTAGTAGTAGTTGGTCTAAGAGTTATAGCAGCATCTGGAGTAGTAGCAGCAGCAGTAGCAGTCAAAGTAGCACTAGTTGTAGTAGTAGAAGTAGTAATAGTGGCAGTAGTAGTACAGGTAGCACTAGTAGTAATCGTATAAGTAGTAGTAATAGTAGTTTTACTACTAGTAGTAGTCAGAGGAGTAGTAGTAGTAGAAGCAGCTGCAACTGTAGTAGTATTACAAGTAGTAGGGAGAGGAGTAGAAGGAGGAGGAGTAGCAGAAGTAGTAGTAGGGATAGTAGTGGGAGTAGGAGTTGGAGTTCGAGTTGTAGTAGTAGAAGTAGTATAGTGGTAGTAGCAGTAATAGTTGTATTAGTAGGAGTAGAAGTAGTAGTAGTAGGTGTGGTAGTTATAGTAGTAGTTGTTGTTGTAGTAATAGTAGCAGTACTAGTTGCATTAGTTGTAGTAGTAGCAATAGTAGTAGTAGTCGTTGTAGTAGTTGTAGTAGTAGCAATAGTAGTAGTAGTAGTTGCAGCGTAGAAGTACTAGTAGTAGTAGTAGTAGTAAAAGTAGTAGTAGTAGTGGTAATAGTAGTAGCAGCATTAGTAGTAGCAGAAGTAGAAGTAGTAGTTATAGCGGTAGTAGTCGCAGAAGTAGTAGTAGTAGTAGTAGAAGTAGTAGTAGTAGTAGTAGCTGTAGTAGGAGCAGAAGCCATCGTAGCTGTGGCAGCAGTTGTAGCAGTTGTAGCCATAGTAGCAATAGTAGTAGCGCTAGCAGTCAAAGTAGTAGTAGTAGTGTAGCAGTAATAGTAGGAGAAGTTGTAGTAGTGGTAGTATTAGTAGTACTATTAGTAGTAGTGATTGTGGTAGCAACAATAGGATTAGTAGGAGTAGCAGTAGTAGTAGTAACTGAGGTCGTAGCAGTTGTAATAATAGTGGGAGAAGTATTAGTAGTAGAAGAAACATTAGCTGTGGTAGAAGAAATAGTATAGCAGCAGTAGTAGTAGAAGCGGTATTAGTAGTTGTAGTAGTAGTAGAAGCAGTATTAGTTGTTGCAGTAGTAGTAATAGTAGTAGTAGGGGTAGTAGTAGTAATAGTAGCCGTAGTAGTAGTATTTGTAGTAGTAGTTGTAGTAGTAGTAGAAGTAGTAGTAGTAGTAACATGAGTAGTAGAAGTAATAGTAATAGCATAAGCAGTGGCAATAATGGCAGTGGTGTAGTAGTAGTAGTAGTAGTAGCAGTAGTCGTATTTGTTGTAGTAGTAGTTATCATAGTAGTAGTAGTAGTAGTAGCAGCATCAATTATAGGAGTAGTAGGAGGAGGAGGAGTAGTAGTAGTCATAGTTGAAGAAGTAGCAAAAGTAGAAGAAGTAGTAGTAGTAGTAATAGAAGTACTAGTAATAGTAGTAGTAATTGGAGTAGTAGTAGTAGTCGTAGAAGAAGGAGTTGTAGTAAGAATAGCAGTGGTAGTAGTTGCAATAATAGTAGTAGGAGGAGTAGGGGTAGTAGTAGGAATAGGCGTAGTTGATGATGTAGAAGTAGGTGTAGTATTAGGAGTAGTAGTAGCAGTAGTAGTAGTACTAGTAGTAGTAGCAGCATAGTAGCAACAATTGTAGTGGTAGTTGCTGTCGTAGCAGGAACAACATTCAAAGTAGTACTAGTAGCAAAAGGAGGAACAACAGCAATAGTAGCAATAGTCGTTGTAGTAGTAGTAGTGGTAATAGTAGAAATAATAGTAGTAGTAGTAGTAGCAGAAGTACTAGTCGAAGTAGTAGCATTAGCAGCAACAGTTTTTATAGTAGTAGTAGCAATATTAGCAGTAGCAACAACAATAGTTGTAGTACTAGCAGTAATAGTAGCAAAAGAAGTTGCAAAATTAGTAGTAGTATTTGTTTTAGTAGTATTTATAGGAGTAGTAGTAGTAGTAGTAATAGTAGTAGTATTGTAGTAGTAGTAGCAGCAGTAGTAGTAGTACTAGCAGTAGTAGCAGGATAGTTGCGGCAATTGTAGTGGTAGTTGCAGTCGTAGCAGCAACAGCATTAGAACTAGTACTAGTAGCAGAAGTAGCAACAGCAACAACAATAGCAGTAGACATTGTAGCAGTAATAGTAGTTATAATAGTAGAAGTAATAGTACTAGTAGAAGTTGTAGCATTAGCAGCAATAGTCGTCATAGTAGTAGTAGCAATATTAGTAGTAGTAGCAGCAATAGTAGCAACAGCAGCAGTAATAGTAGCAATAGCAATTGCAAAATTAGTAGCAGTATTAGTTTTAGTAGTATTTATAGTAGTAGTAGTAGTAGTAGTAGTAGTAGTAGTAGTAGTAGTAGTAGTAGTAGTAGTAGTAGTAGTAGTAGTAGTAGTAGTAGTATTGTAGTAGTAGTATTAGTTTTAGTAGTGTTTATAGCAGTGGTGGTGGTGGTGGTTAGTAGCAAAAGTCCTAGAAGTAGTAGTAATAGTAGTAGGAGTGGTAGTAGTTGTTGTACTAGCCATATTAGTAATAGGAGCAGTGTAGTTGTATTATTAGTCGTAGTAGTACCAGTAGTAATAGTAGTAGTAGTAGTAATAGTAGTAGTGGTACTAATAGTAGTAGTAGTAGTAGTAGCAATAGCTAGAGTAGCACTGGTAGTAGTATTAGCAATAGTAGTAGTAGCAACGAGAACAGTAGTAGTATTAGTAGTTGTAGTAATAGTAATAGTAGTAGTCGTTGTAGTAGTAGTAGTAGTGTAATAGCTGTAGGAGTAGTAGCACTTGTAGAAGTGGTAGTAGAAGCAGCAAAAGTAATACCAGTAGTGCTAGTAGTGGTAGTAGTAGATGCTATAGTATTAATAGTGTAGTAGTTGTAGTAGCAATAATAGTTGTAGTTGGTGAAGTAGTGCTACTTGTAGTAGTGGCAGTAGCGACAACAATATTAGGTGCAACAGTAGCAGAAGTAAGTAGTAATAATTGTGTAGTACTTGTAGCAGCACTAGTTGTAGTAGTAGTAACAACCGTAGCAACAGTAGGATTAGCGGTTGTAGTAGTAGCAGTGGTGGTGGTGTTGGTAGTCATAGTAGTAGAAACAGTAGTAGCATTACTAGCAGCAGTAGTAGTAGTAGGTGAAGAAGTAGGACTAGTAGTAGTAGTAGGATTCGTAGTAGCGAGACTAAGAGTATTAGTAGTAGTAGAAATGACAGTAGCAATGGCAGTGGCAACAACAATAGTAGTATTAGTAATAGAAGATGGGGCAGCAGCAGTAGTAGTAGTGGCAATAATAAAAGGAGTAGGAGTAACAGTTGTAGTAACAGAAGTAGAAGTAGTTGGCGTAGTAGTAGTAGTAGTAGCAGTAGTAGTTGTAGAAGCAACATTAGTAGTGGTAGTAGTTGTTGTAGTAGTAGTTGTTCTAGTAGTTGTAGTAGCAGTAGTAGTTAGCGTTGCTAATTGTAGTAGTAGTAATTGGAGTAGTAGCAATAAGAGTAGTACTAGCAGTAGTAGTTGTGTTGGTACTAGTAGTAGCAGGAGCAGTAGTAGGAGCTGTAGTCGAATTTGTAGTAGTTGTAGTACTAGTAGTAGTAACAGTTGTACAACAAGTGGAAGTGGTAGTATTAGTACCAATAGTTGTAGTGGTAATAGTAGTAGTAGTAGTGGTAGTAGTAGCAGCAATAGTAATTGTTCTAGTCGGAGTAGTAGTAGGGGTTGGAGTTGGAGTACGAGTAGCAGTAGGAGTTGTAGTAGTCGTAGTAGTACTAGTGAGAGCAGTAGTAGTAGAAGAAGTGGGAGTAGGAGTAGTAGATGCAGCAGTTGTAGTAGTAGTAATAGCAAGAGCAGCAGTAGCAGTAGTAGCAGTAGCAGTAGCAGTAGCAGCTGCAGCAGTTGTAGTAGTAGTAGTATAGTAGTAGTAGTAGTAGTAGTAGTAGTGTTAGTAGTAGCAGTAGCAGTAGTACTAGTTGTATAAGTTATAGTAGTTGGAGCAGTAGCAGTTGTTGTATTAGTTGTGGTAAAATAAGTTGTAGAAGTAGTAGTAGTAGTAGACATAGTAGGAGTTTTAATAGTAATTGTTGTAGTAGTAGTAATAGTTGAACTAGTAGTAGTAATATTAGGAGTAGGAATAGTAGTAGTTGTAGTAGTAGATGTTGTAGCAGCAGTAGTGGTAGAAGGATTAGCAGATGTAGTAACAGTAGCTGTAGCAGTAGTAGTAATAGTAAAAGTAGTTGGAGTAGTAGTAGACGTAGCCATCGTTGTAGTAGAAGTAGTAGTTGTAGTAGTAGTTTTAGGTTAAGTAGTAGTAGTAGTAGTACAAGTAGTCGTGGTAGTAGTAGTAGTAGTAGTAGTAGTAGTAACAGTTGTAGTAGTTAGTAGTTGAAGTAGTGGTACATGTCATAGAAATAGTAGCAGTAGCAGTGCTAGTACTAGTTGTAGTAGGCATAGTAGTAGTAAGAGCAAGAGTAGTAGTAGTAGTAGTAGGAGTAGTAGCAGTAGTAGTTGTTGTTGTAATAGTAGTGGTAGTAGCAATAGTAGTAGTCGTAGTAGCAATAGCAGCAGTAGTAGCAGTAGTATTAGGAGTAGTAGTAGAAGTAGTAGTAGCAGTAGTGTCGTAGTAGCAGTAGGAGTAGTAGTAGTCATAGTAGTTATAGTTGTAGGAGTAGAAACAGTAGTAATAGTAGTAGCAGTAGGATTAGAAGTACGAGTAGCAGAAGTAGTTGGAGGAGTCATAGTTCTTGTAATACTAGTAGTTGTTGTGATAATAGTAGTAGTTGTGGTAGTAGTAGTTGTTGCACTAGTGGTAGCAGTACCAGTAGTAGTAGTCGTAGACGTAGTAGTAGAAATAGTACTAGTAGTAGTGGTATTAGTAGTAGTTGTGGTAGTAATAGGAGCAATAGTAGTAGCAGTTGTGGCAGTAATAGGAATAGTTGTAGCAGTAGTGGTAGCAGCATTAGTAGTAGTTATACAAGCTGTAATTGTAGTTGTAGCAGTTGTAGTCATAGTAGTAGCAGGAGTAATAATAGTAGCAGTATAGTAGTAGTAGTAATAATAGTACGAGTGGTAGAATTAGTCGCCGGAATAGGAGTAGTTGTTGTAGAAGGAGTTGCAACAGTAGTAGTAAATGTTATAGCTGAAGCAATCATTGGAGTTTGAGCAGTAGTAGTAAGAGTTGGAGTTGGAGTTGGAGTTGTAGTAAAGGTAGTAATAGTAGTGGAAGTAGTTGTACTAGTAGTTGGAGGAATAGTGGTAGTAGTAGTAGTAGTGGTAGTGGTTTTACCAGTACTACTAGTAGTAGAAGGAGTAGTTGTAGTTGGTCTAAGAGTTACAGCAGCATCAGGAGCAGCGGCAATAGTAGTAGTCGATGTAGCACTAGTTCTAGTAGTAGAAGTAGTAATAGTAGCGGTAGTAGTAGAAGTTGTGCTAGTAGTAGTCATATAAGTAGCAGTAATAGTAGTAGCAGTAGTAGTAGTAGTCGGAGGAGTAGTAGTTGTAGAAGCAGCAGTAGCTATAGTAGTATTACAAGTAGTAGGGAGAGTAGTAGAAGGATGAGTAGTAGCAGAACTAGTAGTAGGGATAGTAGTAGGAGTAGGTGTTGGAGTTGAAGTAGTAGTAGTAGTATAGTGGTAGTAGTAGTAATAGTAGTACTAGTAGGAGGAGGAGGAGTAGTAGTAGTAGGTGTAGTAGTTGTAGTAGTAGTAGGTGTAGTAGTTGTATTAATAGTAGTAGTAGTTGCAGTGTAGAAGTATTAGGAGTAGTAGTAGCAATAGTAGTAGTGGTAGTTGCAGCGTAGAAGAAGTAGTAGTAGTAGTAGTAGTAGCAATAGTAGTAGTAGTAGTAATAAAAGTAGTAGTAGTAGTAGTAGTAGTTGTTGTTGTTGTTGTTGTTGTTGTTGTAGTAGTAAAAGTAGTAGTAGTGGTGGTGTTAATAGTAGCAGCAGCATTAGTAGTAGCAGATGTAGAAGTAGTAGTTGTAGCAGTAGTAGTTGCAGAAGTAGTAGTAGCAGCAGTAGAAGTTGTAGTAGTAGTTGCTGTTGTTGTAATAGTTGTAGTACCTATAGTAGCAGCTGAAGCAATCGTAGGTGTGGCAGCAGTTGTAGTAGTAATAGCCATAGTAGCAATAGAAATAGTTGTAGTAGTCAAAGTAGTAGTAGCAGAAGAAGTAGTAGTAGTATAGCAGTAATAGTAGGATAGGTACTAGTACTAGTAGTTTTAGTAGTACTATTAGTAGCAGTGATAGTGGTAGCAATAGTAGGATTAGTAGGAGTAGCAGTAGCAGTAGTAACTGAGGTTGTAGCAGTAGTAATAGTAGTCGGAGAAGTATTAGTATTAGAAGAAGTATTAGGAGTGGTAGAAGAAACAGTATAGTAGTAGTAGTAGTAAAAGAAGTATTAGTAGTTGCAGTAGTAGTAATAGTAGTAGTACTGGTAATAGTAGTAATAGCAGCAGTAGGAGTAGTATTTGTAGTAGTAGTTATAGTAGTAGTAGAAGCAATAGTAGTAGGAACATGAGTAGTAAAAGTAATAGTAATAGCATAAGCAGTAACAATAGTAGTAGTAGTTGTAGTAGTAGTAGCAGTACTCGTACTTGTTGTGGTAGTAGTTTTCATAGTAGTAGTAGTAGTAGTCGCATCAATTGTAGCAGAAGTAGTAGGAGTAGTAGTAGTTGTTGTTGTACTTACAAAAGTAGCAAAAGTAAAAGTAGTATTAATTGGAATAGTAGTAGTAGTACTTGCTGTAGTAGTTGTTGTTGTAGTAGTAGTAGGAAGAGTAGGGTTAGTAGTAGGAATAGGTGTAGTTGATATTGTAATAGTAGTGTAGTATTAGGAGTAGTAGTAGCAATAGTAGTAGTACTACCAATAGTAGCAGCATAATAGTAGCAATTGCAGTTGTAGTTGCTGTCGTAGCAGCAACAGCATTCGAAGTAGTGCTAGTAGCAGAAATAGCAACAGCAGCAATAGTAGCAGTAGTCGTTATAGCAGGAATAGTAGTTGTTGTAATAATAGAAATAATAGTAGTAGTAATAGCAAAAGTACTAGTAGAAGTAGCAGCATTAGTAGCAATAATCATCAAAGTAGTAGTAGCAACATTAGTAATAGCAACAACAATAGTTGTAGTAGTAGCAATAATAGTAGCAATAGCAGTTGCAAAATTAGTAGTAGTTTTAGTTTCAGTATTATTGATAGTAGTAGTAGTAGTAGTAGTATTGTAATAATAGTATTAGTTTTAGTAGTATTGTAGTAATAGTATTAGTTTTCGTAGTATTTATAGCAGTAGCAGTAGTAGTAGTAGTAGTAGTAGTAGTAGTAGCAATAGTAGTAGGAGTTATAGTAGTAGTAGTAGTAGTAGTAGTAGTGGTAGCATTAGTAGCAGCAACAGTAGCAGGAGGAGTATTAGTAGTAGTATTAGGGGTAGCAATCATAGTAGTAGTAGTAGTAGTAGCAGCAGTAGCAGTAGCAGATGTAGCAGTAGTTGCAGTAGTTGCAATAGTAGTAGCAGTAGTAGTAATTGTAGTAGTAATTGTTGTTATTGTAGTAGTACTAGTAGTAGCAGTAGAAGCAGCAGTAGTAGCAAAAGTCCTAGAAGTAGTAGTAGTAGTTGTTGTTGTAGTAGTAGTCATAGTTGTAGTAGGAGCAAGAGTACTTGTATTAGTAGCAATTGTAGTAGCAGCAGCAGTAGTAATAGTAGTAGTAGAAATAATAGTAGTAGTGGTACTAATAGTAGTGGTAGTAGTAGTAGCAATAGTTGCAGTAGCACTAGTAGTAGTAGTAGCAATAGTAGCAGTATCAGCGATAGGGGTAGTAGTATTAGTAGTAGTAGCAGTGTAATAGTTGTAGGAGTAGTAGCACTAGTAGAAGCTGTAGTAGAAGATGCTATAGCATTAGTAGTGTAGTAGCAGTTGCAATAATAGTTGTAGTAGGTGAAGTAGTGCAACTTGTAGTAGTAGCAGTAGCAACAACAACAGTAGGAGCAATAGTCGCAGAAATAGTAGTAATAATAATGTAGTGCTAGTAGCATCAATAGTTGTAATAGTAACAGTATTAGTAGTAGTAGTAGTAGTAGTATTACCCAGGCAGCAACAACAATAGTAGTAGTAGTAGTAACCGAAGCAGCAATAGCATCAATTGTCGTAGTAGTAGTAGTAGTAGCAGTAGTGGTAATCATAGTAGTAGAAATAGTAGTTGTATTAGTGGCTGTGGTAGTAGTAGTAGGTGAAGCAGAAGGAGTAGTAGTAGTAGCCGTAGCAACGACGGTAGTAATATTAGTAGTAGTAGCTGTGACAGTAGTAGTAGTTGCGGCAACAACAATAGTAGTAGTAGTAATAGAAGATGGAGCAGCAGCAGTAGTAGTAGGAATAATAGTAGTAGTTGGAGCTAGAGTTGTAACAGTAGTAGTGGCAATAGTAAAAGGAGTAGGAGTAGCTGTTGTAGTAATAAAAGTAGTAGTAGCAGGAGTAGTAGTTGTAGTAGTTGTTGTTGTTGTTATAGAAGTAGAATTAGTTGTGGTAGTAGTAGTTGCAGTAGTTGTTGTTGTTGTAGCAATAATAGTTAGTGATACTAATTGTAGCAGTAGTAATTGGAGTAGTAGCAGTAGGAGTAGTACTAGTACTAGTAGTTGTGTTGGTAGTAGTAGTGGTAGAAGCCGTAGTAGTAGTAGTAGTAGTAGTCGAAGCTGTAGTAGTTGTAGTACTTGTAGTAGTAGCAATTGTACAAGAAGTGGAAGTTGTAGTATTTGTACCAGTAGTTGTAGCGGTAGTAATAGTAGTAGTATTAGTAGTAGTAGTAGTTGTTGTTGTTGTTGTTGTTGTAGTAGTAGTAGTAGGAGGAGGAGGAGGAGGAGGAGGTGGAGTAGCAATAGCAATACTAGGAGTTGTTGCTGTTCTTGCAGTAGTAGTTGCTGTAGTAGGAGTAGTAGTAGGTGTTGGAGTTGGAGTAGGTGTTGTAGTCGGAGTTGTAGTAGTCGTAGTAGTATTAGTGGGAGTAGGAGTAGCAGATGCAACAGTAGTAGTAGTAGCAGTAGTAGCAGTAGTTGTAGTAGTAGCAGTAGTGGTAGCAGTAACCGTAACAGCTGCTGGAGTAGTAGTAGGTGTAGTAGTAGTGGTAGTAGGAGTGTCAGTAGCAGTAGTAGTATAAGTTGTAGTAGTTGTAGCAATAGTAGTAGTGGTAGTATTAGTTGTGGTAAAATAAGTAGCAGAAGTAGTAGTAGTAATATTAGTTATTGGAACAGTAGTAGTAGTAGTAGCAATGGAACTAGTAGCAGTAGTAGTGGTAGAAGGATTAGTAGCTGTAGTAAGAAGTGCAGCAGCAGTAGTATTAGTAGTAATAATAAAAGTAGTTGGAGTAGTAGTAGACGCAGCAGTTGTTGTAGTAGTAGTAGCAGTAGTAGTAGTTTTAGGTTAAGTAGTAGTGGTAGTAGTAGTAGTAGTAGTTGTAGTGGTAGTAGTAGTAGTAGTAGTAGTAGTCTTAGTAGTAGTAGTAGTAGTGGTTAGTAGTCCAAGTAGTGGTAGAAGTCGTAGAAATAGTAGCAGTAGAAGTAGTAGTGCTAGTACTAGTTGTAGTAGTCATTGAAGAAGTAGGAGCAAGAGTAGTAGTAGTAGTAGTAGCAGTAGCAACAGTAGTAGTAATAGTAGTAGTAGTAGTAATAGCGGTAGTATTAGGAGTGGTGGTCGTAATAGCGATAGCAGCAGCAGTAGTAGCTGTAATAGAAGTAGTATTAGGAGTAGTAGTGGAAGTAGTAGTATTAGTGGTAGTAGTAGTAGTAGTAGTAGTAGTAGTAGTGTAGTAGTAGCAGTAGGAGTAGTAGCAGTAGTAGTAATAGTGGTAGTAGCAGTAGTAGTGGCAATAGTAGTGCTAGTAGTAATAGTAGTAGTAGCAGTAGTTGCAGTAATTGTAGTAGCAGTCATAGTACTGGCACGAGTAGTAGTAGTGGTAGTTGTTGTTATTATAGTTGTTGTTTCAGTAGTAATAACTGTTGAAATTGTAGTAGTGGCAATATTAGTAGTAGTGGTGGTGGTAGTAGTAGTAGCAGTAACGCTAGAATTAGCAGCAGCAGCAGCTGTAGCAGTAGTAGCGGTAGCTGCAGTAAAAGCGGCAATGGCACGACTACTAGTAGTAGCAGTAAAAGCTATAGGAGCAACTGCAACAGTAGCAATACTAGCAGTAGTAGAAGATATAGTAGTAGTAGTAACAGCGGGAGCAACAGCTGCAGCAGTAGCGGCTGTAATAGTAGTAGTGCTAGTAATGGTATAAGTAGTAGGAGTAGTGCTATTAATGCTACTACTAGTAGTAGTAGCATTAATAGTAGTAGTAGTAGTCATAGTTGCAGTGGTAATAGTAGTAGTAGCAATAGCAGTAGTAATGGTAGTAGTAGATGTTGAAGTAGTAGCAAAAGTAGTAGTAGAAGTTGCACCATTAGCAGTACTAGTAACAGTAGCAGTAGTAGCGGCAATTATAGTAGTAGTAGTAGTAGCAGTAGTCGTAGCAGTTGAATTAGTAGTAGAAGCAGTAGTAGTTGTAGTAGCAATAAGAGTAGTAGTTGTTGTTGTTGTCGTTGTAGTAGCAGCAACAATAGTCGTAGTAGTAGTTGTAGTAGTAGTACTAGTAATGCAAGTAGTAGTTGTTGTAGTAGGAGTAGTAGTAGCAGTAGACGTAGTAATATTAGTTGCAGTAATAGTTGTTGTTGTAGCAGTAGTAGTTGTTGTAGTAGGAGTAGTACTAGCAGTAGACGTAGTAATATTAGTTGCAGTAATAGTTGTTGTTGTAGCAGTAGTAGTTGTTGTAGCCGCAGTAGTAGTATTAGTAATAGTTGTAGTTGTAGTAGTAATAGCTGTTGTAGTAATTGTAGTAGTAGTCGTAGTAAGAGCAGCAGCAGTAGTAGTAGTAGTCGTAGTAAGAGTAGCAGTAGTTGTTATTGTTGTAGCCTAAGTAGTAGCTGTAATAGCAACAGCGGCAGCAGTAGTAGTAGGAGGAGTGTTAGGAATAGTAGTAGTTCTTGGAATAGTAGTAGTAGTAAGAGTAGTTGTAGTAGTAATTGTAGTAGTAGTAGCAATGGTACTAGGTGTAAAAATAGTTTTAGTAGTAGTAGTAGTAATAATAGTATTATTACTAGTAGTAGGGTAGGAGGAGTAGTTGTTGTAGAGTAGTAGTTGGAGTAGTTGGAGTAGTAGTAGCCGTTGTAGGAGTAGTAGTTGTAGTAGGAGGAGAAGTAGTAATATTAGGAGAAGTATTAGTAGTAGGAGAAGTAGTATTAGTGGTAGTAGCTGTGACACTAGTAGTAGTATTCGTGGTAGCAGCTGTAGTTGTAGTATCAGAAGTAGTAGTAGTAGTAATAGAGGTAACATTACTAGCAGTAGTTGTGGTGGTTGTAGTAATAGCAGTTGTAGCGGTTGTAAAAGGAGTAATAGTAGTGGTAATAGTAGTAATTGCGGTAGTAGTAGTTGTAGCTATAGTAGCCATAACAACAATAATAGTAGGATGAGATGGAGTCGTAGTAGTTGTTGTTGTTATTATAGGAGAAGTGGAAGTAGTAGTAGTAGTAGTATTTGCAGCAGTGTCACCAATATTAGCAATTGCAGTAATAGTAGAATTAGCAGTAGTAGTAGCAGTTGTATAAGTAGTAGCAATAGTAGTAGTAGTAATAGTAGTAGGAGAGATAGTAGTAATAGCAGTAGTAGTTATTGTAGAAGTAATAGTAGTGTCAGTAGCAGTAGTAGCAATTGTTGTAGTAATAGTTAGAGCAATAGTAGTAGTAGCTGTGGATGACATAGCAGTAGTAATAGTAGCAGTTGAAGTATTGGCAATAGTAACAAAAATAGTAGCACTAATAGGAGTAGTGAAAGTAGCAGAAACAGCAGTAGCAGTAGTAGTAGATGCAGTTGCAATGGTTTTAGTAGCAGTAGTAGTAGTACCAGCTGCAGCAGTGGTACTACTTCTACACCTATTCCTACTATTGCAATGACTACAACTACTCTTACTCCTACTGCAGCTACTCCTAATCCTGTCGTTGCTGCAGCTGCTATGACAACTTCTACTACCGCTACTGCTGCTGCTGCCGTTGCTACTACTACTACTACTACTAGTCTTAATAGTACTAGTCTTACTACTACTATCACTATTACTACTACTAGTACTACTAGTACTACTACTACTACTACTATGAATAGTACTACTACTCTATTGCTTCTACTAATACTTCTACTACTAATACTAATACAATGACAACTAGTTGTATGACTACTCCTACTGCTACTACTACTACAACAACTATTACCATTACTACTACTACTACTACCATTACTACAATACCTTCTACTACGACTACTACTACTCTGACTCCTATTCCTATAACAACAACTACTACTGCTGCTGCTGCTACTACTATTACCCCTACTCTAACTCGTACTACTACTACTACTACTTCGACTACTACTCCTACTATTGCTATGACTACTACTACTACAACAACTATTCCTGCTCCAACTCCTACTACTACTTCATCTACTCCTACCACTACTACTATTGCTGCTGCTACTACTACTACTCCAACTCGCATTACAACTGCTACTCCTTCTACCACTACTACCCCTACTCCGACAATAACTACTCCTCTTACGACTACTGCTGCTGCTGCTGCTGCTATTACCACTACTACTACTACTCCTCCTCCTCCTCCTACTACTACTACTATTTCAACTACTACTATTCATGCAACTACTACTACTACTACAACTCCTACAACTACCACTCTTACTCCAACTCAGATTATTACTACTACTCCTCCTCCTCCTACTACTACTACTCCTACTATCACTACTACTACTACTAGTAGTAATAATACTACTACTACTATTACTACAACTACTACTACTCTTACTACTACTCCTGCGACTACTGCTACTCCTCTTACTCCTACTACTACTACAACTACTACTACTCCTACTACTACAACTACAACTACTACTACGTCTACTACTCCTACTACTAATTCTCCTACTACTATTCCTACTACTAATACTACTAATACTACGCCTAGTACTACTAATACTACTACTACTATAAATACGAATACTTCTACTGTTGCTACAACCACTACTACTACAACTTCTACTACTACTCCTACTCCTTCTCCTACTCCTACTACTACTACTCCTACTCCTACTACTGCTGCTATTACTTCTACTCCTACATTTACTACTGCTACTACTTTTACTCTTACTCTTACTCCAACTCCTACTACTACTACTATAACTAACAATAGTATAACTATGACTACTGATGCTACAACTAATACCACTACTAGTACTATTACCACTACTCCTACTACTACTTCTACTACTAATACCACTGCTATTAGTACTACTACAACTACAACTACAAGTACTGCTACTACTACTGCTATGACAACCACTACTAGTACTACTACTGCTGCTTCATCTACTATTAAACTCCTACTCCTACTACTCTTACTACTGCTACTCCACCACCTACTACAACAACAACTACTCCTACTTCTACTCCTACTACAACAACTGCCACTCCTACTCCAACTACAACAACAACTACTACTAGTACGCTACTAGTACCACCGGTACTACTACTATTACCACTACTACTACTACTACTGATACTACTACTAAAACTACTACTTCAGGTAGTACTACTACTTTTGGTGTTGCAGCTACTGTTACTACTACTTCTACTACTACTCGTACTCCTACTACTGTAACTATTATTGCACCTACTACTAGAACTACTTCTGCACCTACTCGTACTCCTACTCCAACTCCTCCTACTACTACTACAACTACTACTCGTACTCCTACTCCAACTCCTACTACTACTACTACAACTACAACTTGTACTCCTACTCCAACTACTACTACTACTACTTCTACTACTACTCCTACTACTACTACTACTCCTGCTACTACTATTACTACTACTCCTACTACTATCGCTACTACTCCTACTCCTCGTACTGCTGCTACTACAACTGCTGCTACTACAACTACTACTACTAAAACAACAACAACAACTACTACTACTACTACTTCTACTCCTACAACTCCTACTACTACTCCTTGTACTACTACTACTACTTCTACTCAAACTCCTACTATTACTACTATTACCAACACTACTTTTACTTCTACTACTACTCCTATTACTACTACCACTAGTACTACCACTAATACTACTATTACTACAACTATTACTACTACTGTTGCTGCTACTACAATAACTACTACGACTCCTATTACGTCTATTACGGCTACTAGATCTACTAGTACAATTACAACTACAACTTTTACTATTACTTCTACTACAGCTGCTACCAATACTACTACTACGACTTGTAATGCCAAAACTGCTACTACTACAATAACAACTACTTCTACGACTGATGCTGTTGCTGCTATTGCAACTCCAGCTACTATTGCGACTACTACTGCTACTCCTACTACTGCTGCAATTGCTGTTGCTACTACTGTTGTTGCTACTACTTCGACTTCTGCTACTAGTCATACTATTACTACTGCTGCTGCAGCTGCTGTTGCCACTACTACTATTACTACTCCTACTACTACAATTATTACTGCTACTTCTACTACTACTACTACTACTGCTACTACTACTACTACTGCTGCTGCTGCTGTTATTATTATTACTACTGCGTCTACCCCTTTTCTTACTACTATTACTACTACTAATCCAGCTCCTACTAATCCAACTACTACTGTTGCGACTACTCCTACAACCGCTACTACTACTGCAACAACTACTGCTACTACTACTAATACTACTTCTGCTACTGCTTCTACAACAACAACTACTACTATTGCTACTGCTACCACAACAACTTCGACTACAACTACTACCGCTAAAACTATTGCTCCTCCTGCTACTGCTATTGATTCTACTACTACTGCTACTCCAACTACTACTACTCCTACTACTACGACTACTGCTACAACTACTGCTACTATGACTTCAACTGCTAGTGCTACTACTATTGCTACTTCTACTAGTGCTACTACTACTACTACTACTACTACTACTACTACTACTACTACTTCTACTTTTGCTAGTACTACTGCTGCTTTTGCTACTACTTCTCATACTATAATTACTGCTACTACCGCAACTACAACTACTTCTATTAGTACTACTACCACTACAACTTCTACTACTTCTACTGCTGCTGTAACTGCTACAACAACAACTACTGCTATAGCTACTACAGCTTCTATTACTACTACTCTTACTATTTCTACCACTTCTACAATTATTGCTATCACTACTACTACTACTATTGCTATAACAACAACAACAACAACAACAACAACAACTACTACTACTACTACTACTACATCATCTCCTACGAATACCCCTACTACTACTGCAACTACTTCTACTATTAACACTACTACTAGTACTACTACTATTACTTGTGCTACTGCTACGACTACTACAACTGCTGCTGCTGCTACCACTACTGCTCCTCCTCCTCCAACTTCTACTACTAACACTACTACTGGTGCTACTACAACCATAACTTCTCCTATGACTACTATTACTGCTGCTACTACAACTATTCTAACTATTATAACAACTATTACCACTGCTACTACTACTACTACTACTGCTTCTGCTCCTACTACAACTACTGCTACGATTACTATGACTACTATCACTACTACTACTACTACGATGACAACTATTATTATTTTTACTACAACAACAACTACTACTGCTGCTGCTGCTACTACTACTATTACGACTACTGCTACTACTACGACTACTACGACTACTATTACATTGCTACTATTACTATTACTATGACTACTATTACTACTACTATTACTATTGCTGCTGCTACTACTTCTACTTCTATTACTACTGCTGCTGCTGCTAGTACAATGACTACTACTACTACTACTCTACAACAACTACTACAAATGGTACTACTACTACTACTCCAACTCCTCCTACTACTACTACTACCGGTACAAATGCAACTAATATTGGCACTACGACTACATCTACTACTACATCTACTAGTCCAACTACAAGAACAACTACTACAACTACTACAGTTGATACTGCTACTACTACTACAACTACTTCAACCACTACTTTTACTCCTACTACTACTCCAGCTACTACTACTACTACTCCTACTCCTATAACTACTACTACTCCTACTCCGACTACTACTACTACTACTACAATAACTACAAGTGCTACTACTACTTCTACAACTATTTCAACTCAAAACTCCAACTACTACTACTGCAACTACTAATAGTACGACTACTTCTTTCGCTATTACTGCTCTATTACTACTACTACTACTACTACTACTACTACTACTACTAGTATGATGACTACCACTACTACTACAAATACCACTACCACTTATACTATTACTTCTAGTGCTACTACCACTGCTACTTCTATTGCTACTACTACTACTCCTGAAGATGTTGCTGTTGCTGTTGCTACGACTACTGCGACTGCTACTACTACTGCTACTGCTCCTAATATACTACTACTACTGCAACTACTACTATTTCAACTACTACTACACTACAACTACTACTACTGCTGCTAGTACGATGACAACTGCAACCACTACAACTACAACTACTGCACCTACTACTACTACTACTACTACCACCACTACCCCTACAGCTACTACTACTACTGCTGCTATTACTACTACTGCTATTGCTAGTACTACTACTACTTCTAGCACTACTGTTACTACTACTACTACTACTTCTGCTATTACTCCTACCGCAACTACTACTACTCCAACAAAAACTCTGCTACTACTAGTACTGCTATTACTACTACAACAACTACTTCTAATACGACTACTACTCCTGCTATTACTGCTACTCCTCCTCCAACTCGAACTGCTACTTCTACTCCTACTACTACTACTAGTACCAGTACTCTAACTACTACAACCCCTACTACTACTCCTATACCGACTCCACAACTACTACTACTACTGCTACTGTTGCTGCTTCTACTCCTCCTACTACTACTACAAATGTTGTTGCTGCTGCTGCAACTACTACTCCAACTGCTACTACTACTACCACTACTCCAACTACTACTAGTCCTACTAATACTACACCTACTAACACTGCACCTACTCCTATAACTCGCAACACTACTACTACTACTACTACTACAACTACCACTACTACTACTACTACTACAACAACTACTATTACTGCTATTGCCACTACTACTACTACTACTAATACTGCTAGTATTACTATTACTATTACAACTACTACTGCTATAACTACCACTACAACGGCTTCTACCACTACTACGCTTACTCCTACTCTTGCTGTTGCTAGTACTACTCTTACTCCTACTACTACTACAACTATAGCTATTCCTACTACTGCAACTACAACTACCACTACATCTACTACTCCAAAGACTATTGCTCCTACTCTAACTATTCCTACTCCAAATACTACTGACACTACTACTACTACTATTGTTACTGCTACAAGTACTGCTGCTACTTCAACTACAACGCCTACTCCTACTCCTACTCCTCCTGCTGCTACTACTACTACTACTCCTACTCCTACTCCTGCTGCTACTACTACTACTATTTGTACCCACACTATTGTTGCTGCTACTACTGCTACTACTACAATGACTACTACTACTATAATTCTTACTCCAACTCCTACAATTACCACTACAACTAACAATAGTACTACTAGAACTACTGATGCTACTACTATTACCACTACTCCTACTCCTACTTCTACTACTACTCCTGCTACTACTCCTCCCACTACTACTATAACTACAAGTACTACTGCAACAACTGCTACTACCAACACTACCACTACTAGTACTACTACTACTACTACTACACCTACTCCTACTACAACTACTACTACAACTACTTCTAATCCTAATACTACAGCAACTACTACTACTCCACAAGTACAATTGCTACTACTTGTACTCCTCCTACTACTACTACTACTATTACTACTACTAAAACTTCTACTACAACTATTGCTGCTTCTGCAGTTGCTACTACTACTACTACTACTGCTACTACCACCACAACAACTACTACAACTACTAGTGCTATTACTACACCTACTACTACGACTACATGTGCTACTACAACTACTCCTACTACAACTACTGTTACCCTTACTCCTACTACGACTACTACTACTACTACTACTACTACTACTCCACTAGTACAACTGCTACTGCTAGTACTCCTACATCTACTACTACTACTACTACTACTACTACTAGTACTACTAATACTCCAACCACAACTACAACCACTACCACTACTACTATTACTAAAACTACAGCAACTACTACTTCTACTACTATTGCCGCTGTAGCTGTAGCTTCTTCTACAACTACTATTACTGCCCCTAATCCTACTCCAACTCCTACTGCCACTATTACTACGACTAATCCTACTACGCCCGCTACTAAAACTACTACTGGTCCTACTACTACTTCTCCTCCTCCTAATAACATAAATACTACTCCTACTATTAGTACTACTACTACTACTTCTACTATTGTTATTATTACTACTATTACTATTTCTTCCACTACTCCTCCTACTACAACTCCTACTACTCCTACCACTACTCCTACTCTTTCTATTGCTACTACTGCTACTTCTACTACTGCTACTACTCCTACTACAATTACTACTACTTCGACTTGTACTTCCACTCCAACTCCTACTACTACTACTATTGTTAGCAATACAACAACTACTTTTACTGCAACTATCACTACTACTAGTACTACTATTACTACGACTACTACTACTACTACTACTACTACTACTACTACTACTACTAATCCTATGACTACTACTACTACTACCACAACAACAACTACAACTACTACAACTACTCCTATTACTACTATTACTTCTACTACTACTACTACTACTACTACAATTAATAGTACCACTCATACTTCTACTTCTACTGCTGTTGCTACGACAACTACTACTATGACTGCGAATGCCACTACTACTAAAACAATAAGTACCACTACTGCTGCTGTTGCTCTAGCTACTTCTACTACTGCTTCTACTGCTGCCGCTGTCACTGCTATTGTTACTACTGCTACTACTAAGCACTACTACTACTACTACTACTACTACTTCTACTACTACTACTACTACTACTACTACTACTACTTCTACTACAATTATTACTACTACTTCTGCAACTACTACTAGTATGACAACAACCACAACTAGTACTAAAATTGCTACTACTACTACAACAACTACTACACCTACTACTACAGCTATTACTACTACAAGTATGGATGCTACTACTACTAATACTATCTCTATTCCTAGTCCTAGTACTGCTACTACTACTAATACAACAACGACAAATGTTAGTGCAACTGCTACGACTACTCCTACAACTGCTTCTACTACAGCTATAACTACTGCTTCTACTGCTACTATACTATTACTTCCGCTGCCACTGCTACAGCCACAACTACTAGCACTACTACAACTCCCACTACTGCTTCTCCTACTGCTACTACTACTACTACAACTACTCCTACTACTATTGCTGCTGCTAGTGCTGCTACTACTACTAGTGGGACACCAACTACTACTGCTAGTGCTACTACTACTACAACTAGTATTGCTAGTACTACTACTACTGCTGCTACTACTGATGCTACTGATACTACTACTACTACTGATACTACTGATAGTACTCCGATAACTTTTACAACTTCAGCTACCATAGCTACAACTAATACTACTCCTTCAACGGCTACTGCTACTTCTACAACTACTATTACTACTAATGCTGCTGCTGCTATTATTACTATTGCAACTACTGCTACGGCTACAACAACTGCTACTACTATTTTTGTACAACATATACTGCAATTATTGCTAGTACCACCACGACTACTACTACTAGTATTGCAACGTTACTACTACTTCTACTACTACTCCTACTCTTGCAAATTCTACTACTACTACTATTGAAGAAGCTTCTGTTGCTACTACTAGTATTGTTGCTACTACCACTCCAAAAACAACTACCACTGCTACTCTGACAACTACTGCTGCTGCTGCTACTCCGGCAACTACTACTACTAGTACTATTGCTGGTATTTCGACAACTACTACTATTACTACTACCACTGCTACGCCTACTACAATTACAACTATTGCTACAACTTCTTCGGCTACTACTAAAACTACTACTACTACTACTACCATAAATTCTACTACTACTGTTGTTGTTGCTACTACTACTATAACTCATATTGCTTCACCTTCTACTATTGTTGCTATTACTAATACTATTACCTATACTGCTACTACTATTTCTACTACTACTACTATTAGTTCTCCTACTCCTACTACTAATATTACTGCTACTCCTACTACTACTGCTGCTACTATTGCTACAACTGCTGCGATGCGTACTAAAACTACTACTACTGCTGTTGCAGCTCCTAGTATTAGCACTACTACTACTACTACTATTACAAGGACTGTAACTAATATTATTACAACTACTATAAAAATTACTACCACAACTACTGCTACTGCTACTACTACTATTAATGCTACTTTTCTCACTATCACTGCTACTGCTACTACCACTCCTGCTAATATCACTATTACTACAGCCACTACAACTGTTACTATTGCTACTAATGCTTCTACTGCTGCTGCTACTACTACTGCTACCTCCACTATTATTACTACTATTACTTTTACTACGACTACTACTATTGCTACTACCACTACTACTACTCCTATTACTACTACTACTACGAGTGCTACTACTTCAACTTCTACTACTAATACTGCTACTACTACTGCCTTTACTACAACTACTATTTCTTCTACTACCTCTACTACTACTACTGCTACTATTACTACACAACTACTACAACTTCTGCTACAAATACTACTACTACTCCTGCAACTACTACTTTTAATGCAAATAATACTAGTACTGTAACTACTACTACTATGACTACCACTCCTATAGCTACTACAACTACCAATCCCACTACTACTACTGCTACTACTATAGCTACAAAAACAACTTCTACCACCACCACTACTACTACTACTACTATTACTCCTACTACTAGTAGTACTACTACTGCTACTGCTACTACTACTAAACTACTACTACTACTGCTACTACTTCAACTACAACTAAAACACTTACTACGACTACTGTGAGTACTACTACTACTACAACAACAATAACAACCACTACATCTTCCCCTCCACCTACTATTACAACAACTACCTCTACTACTACTACTGCTTCTACTGCTTCTACTGTTACTACACTATTAGTACAACAACTACTACTAATACTACTACTACTACAACTACTATTAATATAAATAATACTACTATTGCTAATAGTACAACAACTAAAACCTCTCCTCCTACAACTACTACTCCTACTACTATGGCTACTACTGCTGCTACTGCTGCTGCTGCAATTACCTCTACTCCTACAACTGCTACTGTTGCTACTACTACTCCTACTACTATGGCTACTACTACTTCAACTACTACTACTACTACTGCTGCTGCAATTACATCTACTCCTACAACTGCTACTGTTACTACTACTACTCCTACTGCTACTACTACTACTACAACTGCTACTACTACTACAGCTACTACTTCTACTGCTACTACAACTACTACAACCACTACTGCTGCTGTTACTGCTGTTAGAACAACAAATACTACTACTACTACTACTCCTCGTCCTACTACCATAACTATTACTACTGCTACTACAACTACAATACTACTACTCCTACAACTACTACTACTAATACTATTATTACTACTACTACTACTACATCTACTGCAACTACTACTTCTACTAATACCTATACTACCACTAGTACTACTATTGTTACTAAACTACTACTACAACAACTAATACTAATTCTGCTACTACTATTACTATGAGTAACTACCATTGTTGTTGCGACTACTACGAACACTACAACTACTACTTCTACTACTAGTGCTACTACTACTATTACTACTACTGCTGCTACTGCTACTACTACTACTACACCTATTGCTACTGCAACTACTAGTTCTATTACTACTGCTACTACTACTCTTGCTACTACTACCACTACTACTACTACTCTACTAATACTGTTGCTGCTACTACTATTGCTACAACTGCTATAACAACAACAACTACTACTACTACTACAATAACAGATACTACTGCAACTGCTGCAACTGTTACTACTACTACTATTACTACTACTACTACAACTACTGCAACTACTGCAACTACTGCTGCTACTACATATTCATCTACTACAACTACTACTAATACTAATACTACTAATGCTGCTGCTACTAGTACTGCTACTGCTGCTACTACCACTACTTCTTTTCCTACTACTACTACTACTACTGCAACTAGTACTGTTGATACTATTACTACTATTAACACAAGCACTGCTACTGCTACAATGTGCACAACTACTGCTACTACTTCCGCTACTACTACCACTACCACGATAGTGACTACTGCTACTACTACCACCATTATTACTACAACTACTGCTACTATGACGGCTACTGCTGCTATTATCAATTCAGCTGCTAGAAAACTGCTACTAAAACCACAGCTACTACTACTACTGCTGCTACTATTGCTGCTACTTATAGGGCTACTTTTGCAACTCCAACAACTACTTCTGCCACTATACTTCTACTACAACTACTCGGACAACTACAACTGCCACTACAACTGTTACTATTACTACTACTACAACTACAACTACTACTACCACTGCAATTAACAACAACAACTACGACAACTATTATGACTACTACTACTACTACTACTTCAACTACTACTACAGCTACTCCTAATACGCCTACTATAAATATTGCTATTACTAATAGTACTACTATTATTATTAGTACTACTACTACTACTAGCAATACAACTACAACTGCTACAACTACAACTACTAGTATTACAACTACCACTCCTACTACTACTATCACTAATACTCCGACTACGACTACTGCTCTTGCTACTATTGCTACTGCTACTATAGCTACTACTACAACTAATACTACTAGCACGCCTACTACTACTGCTGCTGCTGCTGTTGCTACTACTACTACTACTCCTACTTCTGTTACTACTACTTTTGCTATTATAGCTACTACTGCTACTACTTCTACTGCTACTCGTACTACTACTCCTACTGTACCTACTATTACTCCTACTACTACTACTCCAACTACTACCACTACTACAACAACAACTATTACTACTACTACTACTATTACTACAATTACTACAACAACAACAACAACTACTTCTACTACAACTACTAGTACTACTGCTACTATAGCTGCTATTGCCACGACTGCTACTACTACTACCACAACTACTTCTACTACTACTACTAGTACTCCAATTACTACTATTACTACTACTACAACTACTACGAGAACTATTACTGCTACTACCACTATTACCCCTAATACACCTACTATAACTAGTACTCTAACTACTACAACTACTACTATTGCTACTACTACTACTACAACTAGCATTATTACTACAACTACTACTACTTCTACTACCATTATTGCTACCACTGCTACTACTTCTATAGCTACTCATACTACTACTACAGCTCCTACTACCATTGCTACTACTACTTTTGCTGCTAATCCTACTACTACTCCTACTACAAGTACTACTACTACTACTACTCCTACTGCTACTACTACAACTATTACTAGTACGATTATGATTGCTACTTCTACTCCTATTACTAGACCAATGACCACTCGTACTCTAACTACTACTACATCTACTATTTCTACTTCAACTCCAGCTACTACTACTACTATAACTACAACTACGTTATCTACCACTACTGATACTATTATTGCTACTACTACTACTACTACTATAGAGAATACTACTACTACAACAACACGACTACTAGTGATGCTACTCTAGCAACTACTACTACTACTACTACTACAATAACCTCTATTACTACAAGTACGAGTATTACTCCTACTACTTCTGTGACAGCAATAATAACTTCTTCTGCTACTACAACTAGCTACTAGTACTATTGCTACTGTTTCAGCTACTACTACAACAGTTTCTACCACTACTACTGCTAAAAGTAATAATACTACTACTACTACTACTTGCACTACAACTACTATTACTATTACAAATACTACTTCTACTGCTATTACGACTACTACTACTACTACTACTGCTATTGCTGCTATTACTATTACTACTACTACTACTACTACTACTACTACTACTACTACTACTACTACTACTACGATGATGACGACTACTACTACTACTACTACAACTACTCCTCCTCCTCCTCCTACTTCTACTACTGTCACCATTACTACAACTACAAAAAGTACTACTACTACTTCAATTACAACTACTCCTACAACTGCTACCATTCCAACTCATAATACTACTACTACTCCAACAACCACTACTATTACTTCTACTTCAACTACTGCTACTCGTATTACAACCGTTACTTGACTTAACACAACAATCACTCCTAGAACTGCTACTACAACTACTCCAACTACTACGACTATTATTACTACTGCTACAATTAAAATAAATTCTCCTACTACAACTACTAATACTACTAGCACTACTACTCCTACTACTACACTAATACTTCTACTAACGGTACTACTAACACTACTATTACTTCTACTACTACTACTACTACAATCTCTACTACAACTGCAACTACTACTACAACAACTACTACTACCACAACTACTACTCCAACTACTAATACTACTTCCACTATTAATACTACTACAACTAGAACTTCTACTACTACTTCTACTACTATTGCTACTGCCACTGCTACTACTACTACTACTACTACTACACTACTACTACTACTACTACTACTACAACTACTAGTACTACTTTTGCTACTAACTCTACTACTACTACGACTACTACAACTACTACTATAGCTACTACTGCCACTACGACAACTACTAGTACTATAACTTCTATTACTACTACTGCTGCTGCTGCTACTGCTACCGCTACTACTACAACAACTACTACGGCAACAACTACTACTACTATGACTACTACTGCTAATACGACTACTACTATTACATCAACTACTACTCCTACTGCAGCTACTTCTACTACTACTATTACTCCTTCTACTACTACTATTACTACTACTACTAGTACTATTAATACTGCTAGAACTACTTCAACTACTACAAACAACTACTACTCCTACTGCTACTACTAGCATGACTACTACAACAACTACTACTATTACTATGACTACTATTTCTATTGCCACTGCTGCTATTACTTCCATTACGATAACTACTTCTATAACTACTACTACCTCCACTACTACTACGATTGCAACTGCTACTACACTACAACTACAACTACTACTACTATTACTCTTATAGGTACTACTACTACTCCTACTAATACTACTACTACTACTAATGTTTCTATGACTACTTCTACCACTTACTAATATTACTACTGCTACTATTGCTACTGCGACTACTTCTACCACTTACTAATATTACTACCACTACTATTGCTACTACGACCACTATTACAGCTACTACTACTATTTTTACTATTGCCACTACTAGTAGTTTTGCTGCTACTCCTACTACTACTTCTACTACTACTACTTCTACTCCAACTACAACTACTACTATTATTACAACTATTACTCCTATTATTGTGGCCACTATTATTACTACTACTATTACTACTATTTTTCCTAGTCCTTTTACCACTCCTATTACTACTCCTACAACTAGTACTACTACTAATACTGCTACTACTCTTACTACTACTACTACTTCTTTTACTACTACTACTCCTACTCCTATTACTACTCCTACTACTACTCCTACTACTACTACTAGTACTTCTATTGCCATTACTGTTACTAGTACTACCACTACTAATACTACTACTACTACTATTGCTACTAGTATGACTACAACAACTTCTATTGCGAATCCAATTACTGCTACTATTAATATGACTACTACTACTCCTCCTCCTACTAATCCTACTATGACTTCTACTCCTACGACTAGTACTAGTACTTCTACTACTACTTCTTCTAATAATAGCTATAATAATAATAACTATAATACAATATCTACTACTATTACTACTACTACTACTACTGCTATAATAATAAATACTACTACTGCTATAACTACTTCCACAACAATGACTACTATGACTACTATAACAACAACTACTACTACTCCTACAAGAACTACTACTACTGCCACAACTACTAATACTACTACTAATAATACTACTACTCCTTCGACTACTACAGCTGCTCCTTTTGCTACTACTACTCCTACAACTATGACTATTACTACTACTACCACAATTAATACAAATTCTCCTACTAGTAAAGGAGTAGTAGTAGGAGTTGGTGTAGGAGTAGGAGTAGTATTAGGCATAGTAGTATTAGTTGTAGTGGTGTTAGAATTAGTGATAGTAGTACCAGTTGTAGTAGGAGTAGTAGTAGTAGCAATTGTTCTAGTAGTAGAAGTAGTACTAGTAGTAGTACTAGTAGTAGTAGTAGTTGCAGTAGTTGTTGTAGTATTAGTAGTAGCAGTTGTAGTAGTAGTAGCAGTAGCAGCAATTGGAGTAGGTGTAGTAGTAGTAGTGAGAGTGGTAGAAGTAGTAGCAGTTGCAGTAGGAGTAGTAGTAGTAGCAATAGTAGAAGGACTAGTTGGAGCAGTTGTAGTAGCAGTAGCAGCTGGAATAGTTGTAGAAGTAGCAGCAACAGTAGTTATAGTAGTAGTAGTGGTAATATAAATCATAGTAGTAGTAGTAATAGTACAAATAAGACAAGTAGTAGTAGCAGTAGGAGTAGTATTGGTAGTAGTAGTAGTAGTAGCAACAATAGTAGTAGCAGCAGAAGTCACAAAAGAAGTAGTAGTAATAGCAGTATTCATAGTAATAGTAGGAGTAGTAGTAACAGTTATACTTTAGTAATATAGTAGTAGTCTTAGTAATAGTAGTAATAGTAGTAGTAATAGCAGACTTAGTAGTAGTAGTAGTAGTTGTTGTTGTTGTTGTTATTATTTTTGTTATTGTTGTTGTTGTTTTAGTAGTAGTAGTAATTGTTGTTGTAGTAGTAGTAGTAGCAATAATAGCAGTAGTAGCAGTTTTTGTATTAGTAGTAGTAGTAGGTGTGTTTGGAGTAGTAGTATTAGTATGACTAGTAGTAGTAGTAGTAGTAGCAGTAGTAGGAGTAGTAGTAGTAGAAGTAGTTGTAGTCGTAGAAGTAGTTGTAGTGATAATAGTAGCAGTTGTGGTGGTGGCAGTGGTAATAGCGGTTGTAGTAGTAGTAGAGGTATTTGCAGCAGTAGTGGTAGAGGTACTTGCAGTAGTAGAGTTATTAGCAATAGTAGTGATAGTAGTTTTAGGAGTTGTAGTAGCAACAACAGAAGTTGTAGTGTAATTATAGTCATCGTAGTAGCAGGAGAAATAGTAGTAGTAGTAGTTGTTATTGTAATCATAGTAGTAACAGTATTAGTAGCAGAAGTAGTAGCAGAAGTGGAGGTAGTAGTAGCAGTTGTAGTAGTAGTAGCTGCATATGTAGTTTAGTAGTAGTGTTGGTGGTGGTAGTAGTAGTAGTTGTTGTGATTTTGCTAGTATTAGTAGTAGTATGGGTAGTAGTAGCAGGAGGAGGAGGAGGAGGAGCAGTAGCAACAGCAGTAGTAGCATTAGTAGTAGTACTAGCAGTAGCTGAAGTAGTAGTAGAAGTAGTAGTATTAGTACTAGATGTAGTAGTGGTAGTAGTAGTAGGAGTAGAAGTTGTAGTTGTAGTAGTAGTAGTAGAAACAGAAGTGGTAGGAGTGGTAGTTATAATTGAAGTAGTTGTAGTAGTTGTTATTGTTGTAGTTAGTAGTAGTAGTAGTAGTAGATCTAGTAGTAGTAGATGTAGTAGTAGTAGTAATAGTTATAGTAGTAGTAGTAATAGTCATAGTAGTAGGAGTAACATCAACAGCAGCGGCGGCAATAGGAGTTGTTGTTGTAGTAGTAATAGTAATAGTAATAGCTATAGTAGGAGTAGTAGTACCAGTAGTAGCAGTAGTGCCAGTAGTAGTAGTAGTAGCTGCAACAGCATTAGTAGTAGTAGTAGTTGTGGTGGTGGTGGTAGTAGTAGCAGTAGTGGTAGTAGTAGTTGTTGAAGTAGTAGTATTAGTAGTAGTTAGAGTAGGTTTAGGATTAGGAGTAATAATAGTAGCAACAGCAGTAGTAGTAGTAATAGGAGTTGTAGTAGTAGTAGTAGGTGTAGTAGTTGCTGTAGTAGTTGGTGTAGCAATAGAAGTAGTAGCAGTAGTAGTAGTAAAAGTAGAAGCTGTAGTGCTATTTGGAGTAGTACTAGTACTAGTAGCAGCTGTAGTATTAGTAGCAGTGGTAGCAAAAGCAGTGGAAGTAGTAGTAGTAGAAATAGTATTAGTAATAGTAGTGTTAATAGTAGTAGAAATAGTAGTAGGAGTAGTAATAACATTATTAGTAGTTGTATTACTCATAGTACTAGTCACAGTCGTAGCAGCACTAGTAGTATAGTAGTAGTTGCAGTAGTAGTAGTAGTAAAAGTCGTAGTAGTATTAATTGTAGAAGTATTAGTTGGAGTAGTAGTAGTAGTAGCAGTAGTTATAGCGGCAGAACTAGTAGTAGTAGTAGTTGTAGGTGTAGTCATAGTAGTCATAGTTTTAGTAGTAGTAGTAGCAGCAGTAGTAGTTTGAGAAGCTATTGTAGTAGTAGTAATAGTAGTAGTAGTATAAGTTTTAGTAGTAGGAGAAGTAGTAGTAGTGGTGGAAGTTTGCAGTAGCAGTAGTTGTAGTAGTTGCAGCAGCTGTGGTAATTACAATAGTAGTGCTAGTCATAGTCTTTATAACAATAGTAGCAGTAGTAGCAGCCGTAGCAACAGTAGTAGTAATAGTAATATACATAGCAGTAGTTGTAGTAGCATTTATACTAGTAGTCATAGTAGTAGTAATAGAAATGGTAGCAATAGTAGTAGTAGTAGTGGTGGTGGTGGTGGTGGTAGCAATAGTAGTAGTAGTAGTAGTGGTGGTGGTAGCAGAAGTAGTAGTAGTAGCACTAGTTGTTGTTGTAGCAGAATTAGTAGTAGTAGCAGTTGCAGTAGTAGCAGTTGTAGGAGAAGTACTAGGAGTAGCAGAAGTAGCGGCAAAAGTAATAGTAGTTGTTGTAGGAGGACGAGGAGGTGTAGTAGAAGCCAAAGTAGAAATGGTAGTAGTAATTCTAGTAGTACTCATAGGGGTAGTAGTAGTAGTAGTAGTAGTAGTAGCAACAACAACAATTGTTGTAGTAGTGGTAACAGTAGCAACAACAGTTGTAGTAGTAGTAGCAGAAGTAGTAATAGCGGTAGTAGGAGTAGTAGCAACGGCTATAGCAATTGTAGTAGTACCCAACCCGTAGTCGTAGTAGGAGGAGGAGCGGTAGTAGAAGCAAACGTGTAGTAATAGTCGAAGCAGACATGTAGTAGTAGTGGTAGTAGTAGTAGCAGTAATAGTAGTAGCATAGGTGCTAGTAGTTGTACTAGTAGTAGTAGCAACAGTAGTAGAGTAGTAGTGGTAGTAGCATTAGCAGCAGTAGCAGCAGTAGCAATAGTAGTAGTAGTAATAATAGTAGTAGTAGTAGGAGTAATAGTAGCATTAGGTGTTGTTGTAATAGCAGTAGTAGTGGTAGTAGTAGTACTATTGCTAGTAGTAATTATAGTAGTTGTTGGAGTAGTAGTAGTACTAGCAGTAGTCATTGTAATCAGAGTAGTAGTAGCAGTAGTAGTTGTAGTCGTACTAGTACCAGCAGTAGTAGTGGTAATAGTAGTAGTAGTAGTAGTATTAGTAGTAGTGGTCGAGTAGTATTAGGAGCAGTAGTAGTCGCAGTTATAGTAGTTGTAGCAGTTGTTGTAGTAATAGGAGTTAGGGTGGTAGTAATTGTAGTAGTTGTGGAAGTAGTAGTAGGACTAGTAGAAGTAGATGAAGTAGTAGTGTACTAGTAGTCGCACTAGTAGTGGTAGTAGAGGTAATACTAGTAGTAATCGCAGTAGTAGTAATCGCAGTAGTAGCAATAGTAGTATTTGTTGTAGAAATAGTTTTTGTAGTTGCTATTGTAGAAGAGATAGCACTTATTATTGTTGTAGTACTATTTGTTATTGTTGTTGTTGCTACAGTAGTTGTAGTAGTAATTTTTGTTGTTGTTGTTGCTGCTGTAGTAGTTGCAGTAGTCAAAGTAGTAGTAGTAGCACGAGTGGTAATTGTATTAGTAGTAGTAGTAGTAGTATTAGTAGTAGCAGTAGCAATAGCAGTAGTCGTAGAAGTAGTACTAGTAGGTGTAGTAGTTGTAGTATTAGTAGTATGTTAGTAGTAGTAGTAGAAGGAGGAGTACTAGCAGTAGTAGTAGTAGTAGTAGTTGTAGTAGTAGTAGTGGTAGTTGTAGTGGTAGTACTTGTAGTAGTAGTACTTGTTATAGTAGTAGTAGTCATAGTACAAATAGTAGTTTTAGTAGCAGGAGTAGTAGTAGTATTAGTAGCAGAAGTCGTAGTACTAGTAATAGTACTAGTAGTACTAGTAGTAGTAGTAGTTATTGTTGTTGTAGTAGTCGTAGTACTACTAGTAGTAGAAGTACTAATCATAGTAGTAGTAGTTGAAGCAGCAGTTGTAGTAGTAGTAGTAGTAGTAGTAGTTGCAGCAACAGCAGCAACATTAGTAGTAGGAGTAGTAGTAGTAAAAGTTGTTGCAATAGTAATAGTAGTAGTAGTAGTACCTGGAAGAGTAGAAGTAGTAGTAGGAGTAGTAGGAGTTGGATTAGTAGTAGTAGTAGTAGGTGTAGGAGTTGAAGTAGGAGTAGTAGTAGCAATAGTAGGAGTAGGAGTCGTAGTAGTATTGGCAAGAGTAGGTGTAGGAGTTGCAGTAGTAGCCATAGTTGTTGTTGAAGTAGAAGTAGCATTAGTAGCAGTAGTTGTAGTAGTCTTACTAGTAGTAGTAAAAGTAGTAGTAGGAGTAATAGTAATTGGAGTAGTGGTAGTAGTAATAGCAGTTGGAGTTTGAGGAGTAGTAGCAGTTGTACTAGTCATAGAAGTAGTAGTAGTAATAGCAGCTGCAATAATAATAGTTGTGGTAGTAGCGGTAGTTATAGTACTAGTAGTAGTAATAGTAGCAGCAATAGCAGTAGTTGTTGTAGCAGTAGTAGAAGTAGTAGTAGCAGTGGTAGAAGTAGTTGTAGTGGTAGTTTTTAGAGGAGGGGCAGGAGTAGGAGTTGGAGTAGGAGTGGCAGTACGAGTAGTAGTAGTAGTAGTAGTACTACTACTACTACTAGTAGGAGTAATAGTAGTTGTGGTAGAAGGAGTTGGAGTAGTAGTAGTCGAAGGGTGAGGTGGAATAGTAGTAGTAGTTATTGTTGTAGGAGTACCAGTAAGAGTGGTAAATGGAGTAGTAGTAGTAGAAGTTGTAGTAGTAGTAGGAGTATCCATAATAGTAGTAGTTGGGGTAGTAGGAATAGTTGGGCAGTAGCAGCACTAGCAGCAGTAGTAGTAGAAGTAACAATAGTGGTTTTAGTTGTAGTAGGAGTACTCGTAGTAGTAGTAGTGGTTGTTGCAGTTGTAGGAGTAGTAGTTTCCGCAGCTGTAATAACTATAGTAGTAGTAGCAGCTGTAGTAGTAGTTGTTGTTGTAGCAGATGTAGTAGTAGTCGTAGTAGTAGTAGCAACAGAAGTCGTAGAAGCAGTAGTGGAAGTAATAAGATTCGGAATGGTAGTAGGAGTAGCGGTTGGAGTTGGAATAGTAGCAGCAGAAGTAGTAGTAGTGCTAGTAGTATTAGTCGTAGTAGTGATAGTAGCAGAAGAAATCATAGTAGTCATAGTAGTAGTAGTAGTAGGAGTAGTAGTAGTAGCAATAGTTGTTGTAGTCATAGTAAATGTAGTAGTAGTACTAGTTGTAGTAACAATAGTAGTATTAATAGTAGTAGGAGTAGCAGTAGTAACAGTAGTAGAAGTAGCAAGAGGAGTAGTAGTAGTAGTAGTAGTAGTAGTAGTTGGAGTAGTAGTAGTAGTGGTATTAGCAGAAGTTGTAGTAGTAGTAGAAATAGTAGTAGCAGTAACAGTACTTGAAGTACTAGTAGTAGAAGTAATTCTAGCAGCAGAAGTAATTGAAGGTGTAGTTTTAGGAGTAGGAGTCGGAGTGTGAGGAGTAGAAGTAGCAATAGTATTATTAGTAGATGCTGTTGTAGCAGCAGCAGTAGTTGTGGTAGTTGATGTTGTAGCAATATTTGCAGTAGTTGTAGTAGTAGCAGCAACACTAGCAGTTCTAGTAGTAGTAGTAGTAGTAGTATCAGTAGTTGTAATAGTAGTAGTAGTAGTAATACAAATAGTAGCAGCAGAAGTTGTTGTAGTAGTAGTAGAAGTAGGTGAAGGAGTACGGTTTGTATTAGCAGCAGTAGTAGTAGTAATAGTATTAGTAGGAGCAATAGTATTAGTAGGAGAAGGATGAGTAGTAGGAGTAACAATGGAAGTAGTAGCAGTAGTAGTGGTAATAGCAATAGAATTAGTACCAATAATGGCAGTAGCCGTAGTGGTAGTGGTAGTAGTATTCACAATAGTACGAGTAGTAGCTGTAGTAGTAGTAGTAGCAGCAGTAGTAATAATAGTAGTAGAAGTATTAGTAGCAATAGTCGTAGTAATAGTAGTAGTCGTGGTAGTAGTAGTTGTAGTACTAGTATTTGTAGTAATAGGTGTAATAGTAGTAGTATTAGTAATAGCAACTGTAGTAGTAGTAGTAGTAGCAGTAGTAGTAGAAGCAGTAGTAGTAGTAGTACTAGTAGTAGCAATACTAGTAGTAGTCGTCGTAACAATAGTAGGAGTAATAGTAATTGTTCTAGTAGTAGAAGTAGTTGCAGTAGTAGTGTAGTAGTAGCACGAGGAGTAGTAGTAGTAGATGTCGTAGTAGTAGTAGCAGCAACAACAACAGTAGTAGCAGTAGTGGTTGTCATTGCGGTAGTAGTAGCAGGAGTAGTAGTAGTTGTAGTAGTAGAAGCAGTAGTAGTAGTTGTAGTGGTAGGGGTAGTACTAGTGGTAGTAGTAGAAGTAGTAGTACTAGTGTTCGTAGTAGTAGTAGTAGTTGTTATTGTTGTAGTAGTAGTAATAATAATAGTAGATGTAGTAGTTTTCATAGTAGGAGTAGTAGTTAGAGAAGTTGTAGTAATAGTAGTAGTAGCAGTAGTACTAGTAATAGTAGTTGTAGTTGTAGTAGTAGTAGCAGTAGTAGTTGTAATCATAGTAGTAGCATTAGTAGTTGTAATAGTAGTAGTAGTAGTTGTTGTTGTTATAGAAATAGCTGTAGTAGTAGTTGTTGTTGTAGAAGAAGTCGTACTAGCAGTACTAGAAGTAGAAGCATTTGGTATAGTAGTAGGAGGACTAGTAGGAGTTATATAGTTGTAGTAGTTGTAGATGCAGTAAAGGTAGTAGTCGTAGTAGTTGTAGTAGTAATAGTAGTAGTAGTAGTAGTAGTAGTAGTAGGAGGACTAGTAGTAGTAATAGTAGTAGTAGTAGTAGTAGTAGGACTAGTAGGAGTTGTATAGTTGTAGTAGTTGTAGATGCAGTAAAGGTAGTAGTCGTAGTAGTTGTAGTAGTAGTAGTAGTAGTAGTATTAATAGTAGTAGTAGTATGAGTAGTAGAAGTAGTAGTAGTATTAGAAGTAGTTGTGGTGGCAGCAGTAGGAGTAGTAGAAGTAGTAGGAGTAGTAGTAGTAGTTGTTATTGTAGTAGTAGTAGTAAAAGTTGCAGTAGTAGTAGTAGTAGTCATGGTTGTAGAAGTAGTAGTACTAGTAATAATAGTAATAGTAGTAGTAGTAATTCCAGTAGCAAATGTTGTAGTAGGTGTAGTTTTAGGAGTAGCAGTTGGTGTACGAGTAGTAGTAGTAGCAGTAGCACTACTACTAGTAGTAGTAGTAGTAGTTGTAGTAGTAGTTGTAGTAGTAGTAGAAGGAGGAGTAGTAATAACAGTAGTTATAGTAGTGGCACTAGTAGCAGTAGTAGTAGCACTAGTAGTAGTTGTAGTAATAGGAGTAGGTGTAGTAGTCGGAGTAGTAGGAGTAGCAATAGAAGTAGTAGCAATAGTAGTAATAAAAGTAGTACAAGTAGAAGTAGTAGTGGTAGTAGCAGTAGTGGTAGTAGCAGTAGTTGCAGGAGTAGCAAAAGTAATCGCAATAGTAGGACTAGTAGGTGTAGTAGTAGTAGTAGTAGTACTAATAGTAGTAGAAAAAGTAGAAGCAATAGTAGTAGTAATATTAGTAGTAATGGTAGTGGTAGTAGTATTTGTAGTGTTTGTAGTAATAGGTGTAGTAGTAGCAGTAGTGCTAGTTGTTGGAACAATAGTATGAGTCATAGTTGCAGAAGCAGTATTAGCAATAGTAGTAGTACTACTAGTATCAGTAGTAGCAGTAGTAATAGTAGAAGTAGTTGTTGCAGTGGTAGTTATAGTAGTTGTAGTAGTAGAAGTAGTAGTGCTAGTAGTAGTAGTAGTATAAGTACTAGCAGCAGTAGTAGCAGTAGTAGTAGTCGTGGTGGTTGTCATAGAAGTAGGAGTAGTTATAGTTGTAGGGTTGGTTGTAATAGAAGTAGGAGTAGTAGTAGTAGTAGTTGGAGTTGCTGCAGCAACAGTAGTAGTTGTTATAGTTGTAGCAGTAGTAGAAGTAGTAGCTATACTTGTAGTAGTAGTAGCAGTAGTAGCAGCAGCAGCAGAAGTAGTAGTATTAGTAGCAGTAGTAAAAATAGTAGTAGCATTAGAAGTAGTTGTACTAGTTGTTGTAGTAGTTGTTGTACAAGTAGTAGTAGTTTGTAATAGGACCGCTTGGCCACGTGGAAGAATGTATAGGAAGTAGTAGTACTAGTAGCAGTAGTAAAAGTAGTAGCAGTATTAGTAGTAGTTGTACTAGTAGTATTTGTTGCAATAGGAGTTGGTGTAGGAGCAAGGGTAGTAGTAGGAGTAGTGGTAGTAGTAGGAGTAGTGGTAGTAGTAGTAGTAGTAGTAGCAGGAGGAATAGTAGTAGTAGTAGGAGTAGTAGGAGTAGATAAATAAGTAGTCGTAGTAGTAGTAGTAGCGTTAGTGATAGTGGCAATACTAGTCATAGCAATAGTAGTAGTAATAACAATAGTAATAGCGGTACCAGGAGTAGTAATTGTAGTAGTAGTAGTAGTAATAGTAGTAGAAGCACTTGTAGCAATAGTAGTATTAATATTAGTAGTAGTGGTAGTAGTAAAAGTATTGGAAGTAATAGGTGTATTAGTAGTAGTAGTAGTTGTAGTAGCTGCAGTAGTAGTAGTAGTTGCTGTAGTAGTAGTAGTAGTAGTAGTAGTTATTGTAGTAGTTGTAGTAGTAGTAGCGGTAGTTGTAGAAGTAGTTGGAGGAGGGGTCATAGTAGTAGTAGTTGGAGGAGTTGTGGCCACAGCATCAGCAGCTATAGTAGTTGGTGCAGTAGTAGTATTAGTAGTAGTAGAAGTAGTAGAAGTTGCAGCCGCAGCATCGGCAGCTATAGTAGTTGTCGTTACAGTAGTGGTGATACCAGTACTAGTAGTAGTGCATTAGTAGTAGTTATAATTGTAGTAGTAGAAGTAGTACTAGTACTAGTAGGAGTAGTAGATGTAGTTATAGTAGTAGCAATAGTAGTGGTAGTACAAGTAGTTGTAGTAGTAGTACTAGTAATAGCAATTGTTGTTGTAACAAGAGTCGGTTTAGGAGTCAAGGTAGTAGTAGAAGCAGTGGTAGTAGTAGTAGCATTAGTAGTAGGAGTAGTTGTAGTAGTAGTAGTAGAAGCAGCAATGGAAGCAGTTGCTATAGTAGTAGTAATAGTGGTAGCAGTAGTAGTAGTTGTTGTTGTTGTAGTAGTAGTAGCAATAGTAATAGTAGTAGAAGTAATGGTAGCAATAGTAGTAGTAATATAAGTAGTAGTAGTAGTAGTAGTATAGTAGTAGTGTTATTATTAGTAGTAATACGCATAGTAATTGTAGTAGAAGTAGTAGCAACATAAGTAATAGTAGTAGTGGTAGTAGTAGAAGTAGTAGTAGTAGCAGCAGCAGTAGTACTACTAATGCAGCAGTAGTACCACTAATGTAGCAGTAGTAGTTGTAGTAGTAGTAGTAGTTATATTAGTAATAGTAGTAGTAGTTGTTGTTGTAGTAGTAGTAATAGTAATAGTAGTTGTAAGAATAGTAGTATGCATAGTAACAATAGTAGTTGTAGTGCTAGTAGTAGTAGTACTGGCAGTAGTAGGAGTAGGAGTAGGAGTAGCAGTAGGAGTAGGAGTAGGAGTAGGCGTCATAATAGTAGGAGTAGGAGTAGTTGAAGTAGTGGCAGGAGCAGGAGTTGTAGTAGTACTAGTAGTTGTTGTTGTTGTAGTAGAAGTAGTGTTAGTAGTAGTTGTTGTAGTAGTAGCAGTATTAGTTGTAGTAGTATTAGTAGTAGTAAGAGTAGGAGTTGGATTAATAGTAATTGGAGCAGTGGTAGTAGTAGTAGTAGTTGTTGTTGCTAAAGGCATTGGAGTAGAAGTAGTAGCAGTTTACTTGTAATGGAAGTAGTAGTTGTAGTAACAACTGCCATAGTAGTAGTTGTACTAGTAGTACTAGTAGTAGTAGTAGTAGGAATAGGAGTAGTAGTGGTAATGGTAGTAATAGTAGTAATAGTAGTAGAACTAGTAGTAGTTGTGGTAGCAGTAGTAGAAGTGGTAGCAGTAGTAGTAGGAGTAATAGTGGTTGTAGTAGTTATAGTTGTCGGTGCAATGGTAGTAGTGCGACATTGAGTAGGAGTGGCAGTCCCAGTTCTTGTAGTAGTAGTAGTACCATTCAGAGTAGTAGCAACAGCAGAAGCAGGAGTACGACTAGTAGTATTAGTAGTAGTAGTAGTCATCATAGGAGTATGGGTACGAGTGGTAATAGGAGTAGTAGTAGTAGCAGAAAAGTAGTAGTAGTATGAGTGGCCGTAAAAGCAATAGTTGGAGTCGTAGGAGTAGTAG
>RXID01015546.1:0-16749 GCA_005019695.1 Trichopus zeylanicus subsp. travancoricus | reverse complement strand
GAAGTAGAAGCAATATTAGAAGTAGACGAAGTGGTAGTTTTAGGAATAGTAATAGGACAGGGAGTTGAAGTTGGAGTAGCAGTATTAGAAGAAGTAGTGGTTGCGATAGTAGTACTAGACGTAGTAGTAGTAGTATTGGCAGTAGTCATAGTAGTAGTAGGAGGAGGAGGAGGAGGATGGGGAGTAGCTGTTGTGGTAGTTGTAGCAGTGGTAATAATAGTAGTAGCGCAATAGTAGTAGTAGTAGTAGTAGTAGTAGTAGTAGTAGTAAGAGTAATAGTAGGAGGAGTAGTTGTTGTTGTAGCAAAAGTAGTAGTTTTCCTAGTAGTAGTAGGAGTATTAGGAGAACTAGTCGTAGTAACAGAAGTAGGAGTAACAGGAGTAGTAGCAGCAGCAGTAGTAGTAGTAGTGGGAGTTGTAGTAGAAGTAGTAGGAGCGTTAGAAGTAGTAGTATTAGGAGTAGTAGTATAGCAATAGTAGTAGTCGTAGTAGTAGTAGTAGTAGGAGTATTAGAATTAGTAGTAATACTAGTAGTAAAAGTAGTTGTAGTAGTAGTGGTAGTAGTAGTACTAGTAGTAGGAGAGGCAACAATAGTAGTAGTGGTCGTAGTTGTAGTAGTAGTACTAGTTGTAGCGGTAGTAGCAGTAGTAGCAGTAATAGTAGTAGTAGTGCTAGTTGTTGTAGTAGTAGTACTAGTAGTAGTAGTAGTAGGTAGTAGTAAAAGTAGTAGTAGCAGCAGTAGCAGTAGTAGTAATAGCAGGAGTAGTAGTAATAGTAGTAGTAGTAGTACATGTAGTAGTGTTAGTAGTATTATTAGTAGTTGCAGTAGCAGTAGTAGTGGTAGAGGTACCAATAATAGTAGTAGTAGTAGTAAAACCAGTAGCCGTATTACGTAGTCGTAGCGTAAGTAGTTGTCATAGTGGTAGCAATACTACGAGTAGTAAGAGAATTAGTCATAGTGGAAGTAGTAGGGGCAGTAGTAGTCGTTGTAGTAGTAGTTAAAGGAGTAGTAGTCATTGTTGTTGTGGTAGCATCAATAGTAGGAATAGTAGTAGCAGCAGTAGCTTTAGTAACAGCAGCAATTGTAGTAGTAGTAGATGGAGTAGTTGGAGCGGTAGTGGTAGTAATAGTTGTCATAGTAGTTGTAGTAGTAGTATTAGTAGTAGTAGTACTAGTAGTAGTAGTCGAAGTGGTAGCAGTAGTAGTGGCAGTAGTAGTAATAGTAGTAGCGGTAGTAGTAGTACTAATAGTGGTAGTAGTAGCAAAAGTAGTGGTAGTTGTACAAGTTATGGTACAAGTAGAAGCAGCAGCAGTAGTAGTTGCAGTCGTAGTAGCAGCAGGAGTAGTAGCAACAACAACAGCAACTGCAGTTGTAGTAGCAGTAGTAGTAATTGCAGTAGTACTAGAAGTAGTAGCCACAGTCGTAGTAGAAATGGTAGTAGTGGTAGTTACACCACTAGTAGCAGTGATAGTAGTAGTAGTAGTAATACTAGTAGCAAAAGTAGTAGTAGTAGTAGTTGCAACATCAGTAGCACAAATAGTAGTACTAATAATAGTAGCGGCAATAGTAGTAGCACTAGAAGTAGTAGTTTGCAGCAGTTGTAGAAGTAGTAGTAACATTAGTATTAGCTGTAGTAGTAGTTATCGTAGTGCTAGTGGTTGTCGTAGTAGTAGTCATAGCAACATTTGTAGCAGTAGTAGTAGAAGTAGCAATTGTAGCAGTAGTAGTAGCAGTAGTAGTTGTAGTTGTTGTAAGTAGTTGTAGTAGTAACAACAACAACAGTAGTAGTAGTAGTAGTAGCTATAGTAGTAGTATCAATCGGAGCAGTAGTGGCAGTAGCTGTAGTAGCAGCAACAGTAGTTGTAGCAGTAGACGCAGCAATAGTAGTAGTTGTTGTAGTACTAGTAGTAGTTGTTGTAGTAGTAGCTATAGTGGTTGTAATAGCAGTGGCAGAAGTTACAGTTGTGATTGTAGTAGTAGCTGCTGCTGCTGTAGTAGTCGTAGTAGCAGTAGGAGCAGTAGTAGTAGCTATAAGAGAAGTAGTAGTAATAGCAGCAGCAGCAGCAATGGAAGTAGTAGCAACTAAAGCGGGTATAGTAGCATTAGTAGTTATACTAGTTGTAGTAATTGAAGTAGAATTAGTATAGGTTTTAGTAGTAATAGTAGCAATAACAGTAGTAGTAGTAATAGTTGCAGCAGAAGCAGCAATAGTAGTAGTTATTGTTGCTATTGTAGTAGCAGCAGTTGTTGTAGTAGTACAAGTAGTAAAAGCTGAAGCAATAGTAGTAGCAGCGGTAGTGGTAGGAGCTATAGTAGTAGCTATAATGATAGCCATTCTAGTAGCATTAATAGTAGTATTAGCAGCAATTGTAGTGGTGGCAGTGGTATTAGTAGTAGTAGTACTAGTAGTTGTAGCGATAGTAGTAGCAGAACAGAACCCGTAGTAGTAGCAATAGTTGTAGTAGTTGTAGCGCTAGTAGCAGTAGCAGTAGCAGTAGCAGTAGAAGTTGTAGTTGTAGCTATAGTAGTAGTTGTAACAGTAGTAGCAGTTGTAGTTGTAGCTATAGCAGTAGTTGTAACAGTAGTAGCAGTAGTAGTTGTAGCAATAGGACTAGTAGGGGGAGGAGGAGGAGGAGGAGGAGTAGTAGTAGTAGTAGTAGTAGTAGATGTAATAGTAGTAGTAGTAGTAGTTGTTGATGTTGTTGTTGTTGTTGTTATTGTTGTAATAGTAGTAGTATTTGTAGCAGTAGTAGTAGTGGCAGCAGCAACAATAGTAGTAGTAGTAGTTGTTGTTATTGTTGTAGTAATAGGGTTAGTAGTAGTAGTAGTAGTAGTAGCAGTAGTTGTCGTAAAAGTAGTGGTAGTAGTAATAATGATAGTTGTATTAATAGTAGTAGTAGTATCGGTAGTAGTAGTAGTGGCAGTAGTAGTAGCAGCAGCTGTCGTAGTAGGAGCAGTAGTAGTTGTGGTTGTAGTAGTCATTGTATTAGTTGGAGAATTGATAGGAGTTGGAGTTGGAATAGGAGTAGTAGTAGGAGTTGTAGTCGTAGTAGTAGTACTAGTAGGAGTAGTGTTAGTTGTAGCAACAGGAGTAGGAGTAGTAGAAGTAGTTGAAGGGGGAGGAGTAGTAGTTGTAGTAGCAGTAGGAGTAGGAGTACTAGTTGTAATAATAGTAGTAGTAGTAGTAGAAGTTGTAGTAGTGGGTGTAGTAGCAATAGCAGTAGTTGCACAGGTAGGAGTAGTAGGCATAGGAGTAGCAGCAGTGGTAGTAGAAGTAGTAGTAGTTGCGGTAGTAGTAGTAGTGGAAGTAGTAGTAGTGGAAGTAGAAGCAGTATTAGAAGTAGACGAAGTGGTAGTTTTAGGAATAGTAATAGGACTGGGAGTTGAAGTTGGAGTAGCAGTATTAGAAGAAGTAGTGGTTGCGGTAGTAGTACTAGACGTAGTAGTAGTACTAGCAATAGTAGTAGTATTGGCAGTAGTCATAGTAGTAGTACTAGTAGGAGGAGGAGGAGTAGTAGCTGTTGTAGTAGTTGTAGCAGTGGTAATAATAGTAGTAGCAGCAATAGTAGTAGTAGTAGTAGTAAGAGTAATAGTAGGAGGGGTAGTGGTTGTTGTAGCAGAAGTAGTAGTTTTCCTAGTAGTAGTAGGAGTATTAGGAGAACTAGTAGTAGTAATAGAAGTAGGAGTAGCAGGAGTAGTAGCAGCAGCAGTAGTAATAGGAGTAGTGGGAGTTGTAGTAGAAGTAGTAGCAGTGTTAGAAGTAGTCGTATTAGGAGTAGTAGTATAGCAATAGTAGTAGTAGTAGGAGTATTAGGATTAGTAGTGACACTAGTAGTAATAGTAGTTGTAGTAGTACTGGTAGTAGTAGTACTAGTAGGAGAGGCAACAATAGCAGTAGTGGTCGTAGTTGTAGTAGTAGTACTAGTTGTAGCGGTAGTAGCAGTAGTAGCAGTAATAGTAGTAGTAGTGCTAGTAGTTGTAGTAGTAGTACTAGTAGTAGTAGTAGGAGTAGTAGTAAAAGTAGTAGTAGCAGCAGTAGCAGTAGTAGTAGTAGCAGAAGCGGTAGTAATAGTATTAGCAGTAGTAGATGTAGTAGTGTTAGTAGTATTATTAGTAGTTGCGGTAGCAGTAGTAGTGGTAGAGGTACCAATAATAGTAGTAGTAGTAGTAAAAGTAGTAGTTGTATTACAGGAGGTAGTAGTAGCATAAGTAGTTGTCGTAGTAGTAGTAGTCATAGTGGTAGCAATACTATTAGTAGTAAGAGAATTAGTCATAGTGGAAGTAGTAGTCGCAGTAGCAGTAGTTGTAGTAGTAGTTATAGGAGTAGTAGTTATTGTTGTTGTTGTAGCAGCAGTAGTCGCTTTAGTAACAGTAGTAGTAGCTTTAATAACAGCAACAATTGTAGTAGTAGTAGTTGGAGGAATTGGAGCGGCAGTGGTAGTAGTAGTTGTCATAGTAGTTGTAGTAGTAGTATTAGTAGTAGTAGTGCTAGTTGTAGTGGGTGAAGTGGTAGCAGTAGTAATAGTAGTAGTAATAGTTGTAGTACTAGTAGTGGTAGTAGTAGCAAAAGTAGTGGCAGTAGTACAAGTTGTGGTACAAGTAGAAGCAGCAGCAGTAGTAGTTGCAGTCATAGTAGCCGCAGTAGCAGTAGTAGTAGCAACAACAACAGCAACAGCAGTTGTAGTAGCAGTAGTAGTAACTGCAGTAGTACTAGAAGTAGTAGCCACAGTCATAGTAGTAGTTGTTGTAGTACTAGTAGTAGTAGAAATGGTAGTAGTGGTAGCCGCACAAGTAGTAGTAGTGACAGTAGTAGTAGTAGTAGTAGTAATACAAGTAGCAAAAGCAGTTGTAGTAGTAGTTGCAACATCAGTAGCACAAATAGTAGCACTAGTAGTAGTAGCGGCAATAGTAGTAGTACTAGAAGTAGTAGTTGTAGTAGTGGTAGAAGTAGTAGGAGTATTAGTATTAGCTGTAGTAGTAGTTATCATAGTGGTAGTGGGTGGTCGTAGTAGTAGTCATAGCAACATTAGTAGCAGTAGTAGTAGAAGTAGCAATTGTTGCATTAGTAGTAGCAGTAGTAGTTGTAGTTGTTATAAGTAGTAGTAGTAGTAGTAGTAGCAACAACAGTAGTAGCAGTTGCAGTAGCTATAGTAGTAGTATCAATCAGAGCAGTAGTGGTAGTAGCTATTGTAGCAGCAATAGTAGTTGTAGCAGTAGATGAATCAATAGTAGTAGTAGTTGTAGTACTAGTAGTAGTTGTTGTTGTAGTAGCTATAGTGGTTGTAATAGCAGTGGCAGAAGTTGCAGTTGTGGTGGTAATAGTAGCCGTTGCTGCTGTAGTAGTTGTAGTAGCAGTAGGAGCAATAGTAGTAGCTGTAAGAGAAGTAGTAGTAATAGCAGTAGCAGCAGCAATGGAAGTAGTAGCAGCTAAAGCGGCTATAGTAGCAGCTAAAGCGGCTATAGTAGCAGCTAAAGCGGCTATAGTAGCAGTAGTAGTTATACTATTTGTAGTAATTCAAGTAGAAGCAGCATTGGTTTTAGTAGTAATAGTAGCAGCAGCAGTAGTAGTAGTAATAGTAGCAGCAGAAGCAACAATAGTAATAGTTGTTGTTGTTGTAGTAGTAGCAGTAGTTCTTGTAGTAGTACAAGTAGTAAAAGCCGAAGCAATACTAATAGTAGTAGTAGTAGTAGTCGTACTCGTTGTCACAGCAGTAGGATCAGTAGTGGTAGCAGCAGCAGCAGTAGTTATAGTAGTACCAGCAGCAGAAGCAGCTCTACTAGTAATAGTAGTACTAGTTGCAGTAGTCATAGTAGATGCAGTAGTCGTTGTAGTACCAATAGTAGTAGCAGTAGTATCAATAGACATAGCAGCAGTAATAGTAATAGCAGTTGTACTAGTAGCTACAGCAGCAGAAGCAGCAGAAGTAGTAGAAGTAGTAGCAGCAGCAGCAATAGCAGTTGTATTAGTAGTAGCAGCAGTAACTGTAGAAGCGGTATTAGTAGTAGCAACAGCCTCATTAGTTGTTGTAGTAGCAGTAATTGTAGTAATAGTAGTAGTAGCAGTAATTGCAGCAACAGCAGCAGTAGTAGCAGTTGCAGTAGTAGTATTAGTGATGGTATTAGTAGTGGTAGTAGTAGTAATTGCAGTAATAGTAGAAGTAGCAGTAGTAGTAGTAGCTGTAGTAGTAGTAGTTGTTGTAGCAGTAGTATAAGTAGTAGTAGTAGTAGTATTAGTAGTAGTAGTATAGTAGTAGTGGTAGAAGTTGTTGCGGTAATAGTAGGAGTTGTGGTTGTGGTAGTACTAGCAGAACCAGTCGTAGCAGTAGTAGTAGCAGTTGTAGTAGCAGCAGGAATAGTAGTAGTATTTGTAGCTACAACATTAGCAATGAAAGTAGTAGTAGTACTCGTAGGGGTCGTAGTGGCTGTAGTTGTTGTAGTAGTACTTGTAGGGGTCGTAGTGGCTGTAGTTGTAGTAGTAGAAGTAATAATAGTAATTCTAGTAGTAGTAGCAGCAATTATAGTGGTAGTAGTGGAGGAGTAGTAGTTGCAGTAGCCGTAGGGGTAGTAGTAGTTGTAGAAGTAGTAATAGTAGTTCCAATAGCAGTAGGAGTAGTAGGTGTAGTAGCAGTGGTAGTAGTAGAAGTAGTAGTAGCAGTGTTAGTAGTAGCACCCATAGTATCAGTGGTAACAGTAGTTGTAGCAGTAGTAGTACCCATAGTAGTAGTAGTAGTAGACAGACTAGTAGTAGTAGTAGTATTAGTAGTAGTCGTAGTAGTAGTAGTAGTAGTAGTAGTAGCAGTAATAGTAGTAGTAGGAGTCGCAGTTGCAGTCGTAGTAGTAGTTGTAGCAGCAGTAGCAGTAGTATTATTAGTAGTAGTAGTAGCAACAGTAGCAGTACCAGTAGTAGTAGGTGTAGCAGTTGTTGCATTAGTAGCATTTGCAGTAGCAATAATAGTAGTAGTACTTGTAGCTATCGCGGAAGCAGTTGTAGTAGTAGCAGTAGTAGTATTCGTTGCAGTAGTCATAATAGCAATAGTAGTAGTAGGAGTAGTAGTAGGAGGAGTAGTAGAAGTAGTACTTGTAATAGTAGTTGCAGCTATAATCGTAGCAGTAAGAGCAACAGCAGTAGTAGTATAAGCAATAGTTGCAGTAGCAGTAGTAGTAGTAGTAGTCATAGTAGCAGCAATAGTAGTAGCAGTAGCAATAGCAGTCCTAGTAGCAGTAGTAGTATTACTAGCAATAGTAATAGTAGTAGTAGTAGTAGTAGTATGAGGAGGAGGAGGAGGAGGAGGAGTAGTACTAGTACTAGTAGTAGTAGTAGTAATAGTTGCAGTTGCAGTAGTAGCAGTGACAGCAGTAGTAGCAGTTATAGCAATAGTAGCAGCAGTAGAAGTATTATTAGCTCTAGTAGATGCAGTTATAGTATTAGTAGCAGCAGTAGTATTAGTAGTTATAGTAGTAGTAGCAGTAGTAGTGGCAGTCGTAATAGCATTAGAAATAATATTAGCATTAGTCATAGTACTAGTAGTGGTATCAGTATTAGCAATATTGGTAGCCATACTCGTAGTAGTAGTAGAAGCAGAATCAATAATTGTAGTAGCACTAGTAGTAGCATTTGTAGTAGTAGCAATAGTGGTAGTTGTAGCAGCAGCAGTAGTTGTTGTTATAGCAGTACCAGTAGTTGTCTTAGTAGTAATTATAGTAGTAGTAGTTACAATAATAGTAGTAGCAGGAGCAGTAGTACTAATAGAAGTGGTGGTGGTAGTAAGTGTAGTTGTAGTAGCAAAAATAGTAGGAGTGGTCATTGTAGTAGTATTAGTAGCGGTTGTAGCAGCAATAGCAGTAGTTATCGTACTAGTAGTTTTAGCAGTGTAGTAGAAGTAGTAGTAGTAGCAGTAGTTGTACCAGCAGTAGTAATGGCATTAGCAGTAGCAGCAGTAGTTGTAGTAGCAATAGTAGTTATAGTAGTAGTAGTAATAGCAGTAGCAGAAGTAGTAGGAGTTGTAGTAGTAGTAGCAGTAGCAGCACTAGCAGTTCCAATAGTAGTAGCAGCAGTAGCGGTAGTAGTAGTGGCAGTATTTGTAGTTGCAATAGCAGCAGTAATAGGACTAGTAGTAGCTGTAGCAAGTGTAATAGCAATAGGAGTAGTTGTAGTAGTAGTGCTAGTAGTAATTGTCGCAGCAGGAGTACTTGTGGTAGTAGGCATAACAGTCCTAGTAGTAGTAGTAGTAGTAGTAGTAGTAGTAGTAGTAGTAGTAGTAGTAGTCGTAGTAGTAGTCGTAGTAGTAGTAGTCAGTAGTAGTAGTAGTAGTAGTAGTAGTAGTCGTAGTAGTAGTAGTAGTAGTAGTAGTAGTAGTAGTAGTAGTAGTAGTAGTAGTAGTAGTAGTAACAGTAGTAGTAGTAGTAGTAGCAGGAGTAGTAGTAGTAGTAGTAGCAATAGTAGTAGTAGTAGTAGATAGTAGTAGTAGCAGTCGTAGTAGTCGAGTAGTAGGAGTAGTAGAGTAGTAGTAGTAGTAGTAGTAGTCTAGTTAGTAGTATGTAGTAGTAGTCGATTAGTAGTAGTGTAGTGTCGAGTCGTCGTCGTAGTAGTAGCAGTAGTAGTAGTAGTAGTAGTAGTAGTTGTTGTTGTTGTTATTATAGTTGTAGCAAGAGTAGCAGCAGCAACAACAGTAATAGTAGTAGTAGTTGCAGTAGGAGTAGCAATAGGATTTGCAGTTGTAGTTGGAGTACTAGTAGTTGTAGTAGTAACCGAAGTAGCAGCAATAGTAGTAACCATTATAGTAGTTGTAGTAGTTGCAGTAGTAGTAGTAGTAATAGTTGTTGTTGTGTTATAACCATAGTTGTAGTAGTAGCAGAAGTTGCAATAGCAAAAGTAATAGCAGTATTAGTAGCAAAAATAGAAGTATGAGTAGCAGTAGTACTTGCATTTGCAGAAGTAGTAGCAAGAGCAGTAGTAGCGGTAGCAGTAGTACTTGCAATAGTAGAACTACTACTAGTAGTAGTAGTACTAGTAATAGCAAAAGTTTGAGTAGTAGCAATAGTAATTGTAGCAATAGTAGGGGTAGTAGTAGCTGTAGGAGTAGTAGTAGGAGTAGTAGCATTAGTAGTAGTAGTAGTAATAGTAGTAATAATACTTTTAGTTGTAGTAGTAGGCAAAGTAGCAGTAGTAGGAGTAGTAGTAGTAGTAGTAACAGTAGTACTAGTAGTAGTAGCAGTAGTAGCCATAGTTGTAGTTGCACCAGTAGAAGCGTTATGAGGAATGATAGTAGTAGTATTTGTAGCAGTAGTGGTAGTAGTAGTAGAATTAGTTATAGTAGAGTAACAATAGTAGTAGTCATAGTAGTATCAGCAACAGACGCAGTAGTAGCAGTGGTAGAATTAGTACTAGTAGTTGTAATAGTAGAGGTAGTAGTAGGACAAGTAATAGTCGCAGTAGTAGTAGTAGTAATCACTGTGGTATCAGTTGTAGGATTATAAGTGGCAGTAGTTCTAGAAGAAGGGGTAGTAGTAGGAAAAGTGGTAGAAGCACCTATAGCTGTTGTCATAGTCATAGTAGGAGTAGTGGTTGTAGCACTGGTTGCGATTGTAGTAGCAGTAGTAGCAGTAGTAGTAATAGTAATAGTCACAGTTGTAATAGAAGTAGTAGCAGTAGCATTAGTAGTAGTAGTAGGTGCAATAGTAGTTGTTCCAATAGTAGTAGTTGTAGTGGTAGTAGTAGCAGCATAAGTAGCAGTACTACCAGTATTATTTGTTGTAGGAGTAGTAGTTGTTGTTGTTGTTGTAGTAGTAGCAATAGTAGTAGTAGTATTAGTAGTAGTCGTAGTAGTCATAGTAGTAGTACTAGTAGTAGTAGTAGTAGAAGTAGTAGTAGTAGTAGTAGTAGCAGCAGCAGTAGTAGCAGTAGTAGTAATAATAGTGGTTGTTGTAGTAATTATTATTATTGCAATAGCGGCAGTAGTTCGGGTACTAGTAGTTATAGTAGCAGTAGTAATTATAGTCGTAGTAGCAGCAGTAGTAGCCATAGTTGTAGTTGGAGTAGTTGCAATAGTAGTAATTCTAGTTGTTATTGCAGTAGCTGTAGTAATAGTAGTTGTAGTAGTTGTAGCAATAGTCGTAATAGTTGCAGTAATACCAATAGCAAAAGTAGTACAGTATCAGTAGCAGTATTAGTAGCATTAGGAGTAGTAGCAGCAATAGTACTAATAGTAGGAGTAGTCGTGCTTAGAGTAGTCATAGTAGTAATAATAGTAGTAGTGGGATTAGTTGTAGTAGTAGCTATAGTTGGAGTGGTAGTTGTATTAGTTGTAGTAGCAGTTGCAGCAGCAGTAGCAGTAGTTATCATACTGGTAGTTGTAGTAGTGCAGTAGTAGTAGTAATGGCGGTATTCATAGTAGCAGTAGTAGTTACGATCGTAGTAGCAGGGGTAGTAGGAGTAGTAGTAGCCGGAGTAGCAGTAGTGGTAGTAGTAGTCGGAGTATTTGTAAAAGCAATAGAAGCAGTAATTATAGCAGTGGATGAAGCAGTTAGTTGTAATAGAGTGAGTAGTAGTAATAGTAGTTGCATTAGCAGCAGCAGTAGTGGAAGGAGAATAGTTACGATAGTAGTTGTTTGTTGTATTGTCGCTATAGTAATGTCCTCGTAGGCGCGCTAGTAGCAGTAGGATAGTAGCAGCAATAGTCGTAGTAGTAGTTATAGTTGTGTCGGAGGAGTAGTAGTAGTAATAGCAGTAGTAGTTGTAGTAGTAGTAGTAGCAGTAGTAGTAGAAGTAGTAGTAAGAGTAGTAGTAGTAGTAGAGTAGTAGTAGTTCTAGTAGTAGTAGTAGTAGTAGGATTAGTAGTAGGAGTAGTAGAAGTTGTTGTTTTAGTAGTAGTAGTAGTGTAGCAGCTGCAGTAGTAGTAGTAGTAGTAGTAGTAGTAGTAGTAGTAGTAGTAGGAGCAGCAGCAACAGCAGTAGCAGCAGTAGTAGCAGTAGCTGTAGTAGTAGTAATAGGATTAGTAGGAGGCATAGGAGGAGTGGTAACAGCAGTAGTAGTAGAAGTTGTTGTAGTAGTAGTAGTGGTAGTAGCAGTATGAGTAGCAGCAGCAGTAGCAATATTAGTAATAGCGGTAGTAGTAGTAGCAGTAGCAGTAGTAGTCATAGTAAAAGTAGTGGCAGTAGTAGTAATAGTAGTAATAGTAGCAGTGATAGTAGCAGTAGTAGAAGTTGTTGTAGGAGTAGTAGTAGCAACAGTTGTAGAAGTAGCAGTATTAGTAGTAATAGTTGTAGTAGTAGCAGAAACTGTAGGAATAGTAGCCATTACAATTATAGTAGTCACAGCAGCAGCAGTGTTGGTAGAAGCAGTAGCTGTAGCGATAGTTGCAGTAGCGGTTGTAGCAGTAGCAGTAGGAGCAATTGTTGTAGTAATAGTGGAAGTAGTAGTAGTAGTAGTAGTAGTAGTAGTAGTAGTAGCAGTAGCTGTAGGAGCAATTGTTGTAGTAATAGTTGAAGTAGTAGCAGTAGTAGTTGTAGTAGTAGTAGCAGTACTAGTAGTAGCAATAGTAGTAACAGTAGTAGGAGAAAAAGTAGTAGTAGCCATAGCAGTTGGAGTTGTAGTAGTAATAGTAGTAGTTATTGTTGTAGTAGTAGTAGTAATAGAAGTTGTAGTTGTAACAATAGTAGTAATCGTAGTAGTAGTTGTGGTTATTGTAGCAGCAAGATTCGTAGCAGTGGTAGTGGTGGCGACAGAAGTAGTAGTAATGGCAGTAGTAGTAGTAGTAGTTTTAGCAGTAATGGCAATTGTAGCAGCAACAGCAGTAGTTATATCAGTTGCTATAGCATCAGTGGTGGCAGCAGCTGTAATAGTAGTCGTAGTCGTAGTAGTTGCAGTAATAGTAGTTGGAGTAGTCGTAGCTATCACAGAAGTAGTCGTAGTAGGAGAAGTAGTAGTAGTAGGAGGAGGAGGAGGAGAAGTAGTATTAGTAGTAGTAGTTAATGTTGTATTAGTCGTAGTAGTAGTAGTAGTCGTAGTAATAGTAGTAGTAGTAGTAGGAGGAGGAGGAGGAGGAGGAGGAGTAGTAGTAGTAGGAGAAGTAGTAGAAGACGTAGTAGTCGTAGAAGTAGTAGCAGTAATAGCAGTAGAATTAGCAATTACAGAGTAGCAGTAATAGTGGTAGTTGTAGTAGTAGTAGACGGTGTAGTAGTTGTAGCAATAGTAGCACCAGTATTAGTAGTAGTAGAAGTTGCTGGAGTTGTAATAGTTTTCGTAGTAGTAGCAACAATAGTAGCAGTAGTAGTAGTAGTAGTAGTTATAGCGGTAGTAGTAATCAAAGAAGCAATTGTGGTGGTGGTAGTAGTAGTACTAGTAGTATAAGTAGTAGTAGTAGAAGTAGTTGTAGTTGGAGTAGTAGTAGTAGTAGTTGAAGTTGCAAGCGCAATATTAGTAGTAGTACTAATATTAGTTGTAGTAGTAGTAGCAACAGTAGCAGTAGTTATTATAGCAGTAGCTAAAGCAGAAGCAATAGAAGTAGAAGTAGAAATCATAGTCATAGTAGCAGTAGTAGTGGTAGCAGTAGACATAGAAACAGTTGTTGTAGTAGTAATATATATAGCAATAGTTGTAGTAGTGTTTGTACTAGTAGTCAAAGTAGTAGTAATAGAAACAGTAGCACTAGTAGTAGTAATAGTCGCAAAATTTGTAGGAGTAGTAGTGGCAATAGTTGTAGTAGTAGGAAAAGTAGTAGGAGTAGCAAAAGTAGCAGCAGAAGTCGTAGTAGTAGTAGTAGTAGTAGTAGTAGAAGCCGAAGTTGAAATGGCAATAGTGGTACTTGTAGTAGTCGTATGAGTAGTAGTAATAGTAGCAGTAGTACTAGTAGCAGCAGCAGAAGTAGTAGTGGTGGTGGAAGTAGTAGTAGTAGTAGTAGTAGTAGTAGTCGTAGTAGTAGTAGTAGGAGTAATAGAAGTAGCAATAGTAGTTGAAATACTGGTTGTAGCGGTAGTAGTAGTAGTACTACTAGTAATAATAGTAGTAGTCGTTGAAGAAGTAGTAGTACTAAAAGTAGTAATTGTAATAGGAGTAGTAGTTCTAGGAGGAGAAGTAGTTGTAGTAGAAGTGGCAGTAGTCGAAGTAGTCGAGTAGTAGTAGGAGTAGTAGTAGTCGAATTTGTAGTAGTAGTAGCAGGAGTATGGGTTGTAGTAATAGTAGTAGTTGTGGAAGTAATAGTTGTACTAGGAGACATAGTTGTCATTGTAGTGTAGTAGCAGTCGCATTAGTAGTAGTAGTAGTGGTAGCATTATTATTAGTAGTAGTAGTAGTAGCAGTAGTATTAGTAGTAGTAGTAGTTGTTGTTGTTATTGTAGAAGAAGTAGCAGTTGTAGTTGCGGTGTGGTAGTTGTAGTGGTTGCAGTAGTTGCAGTTGTTGTAGTAGTAGTAGTAGTTGTTGTTGTTGTAGTAGTCATTGTAGCAGCAGCAGTAGCAGTAGTTCCAGCAGCACGAGTGGTAATCATTTTAGCTGTAGTAGTAGTAGTTCCAGCAGCAGCAGTAGCAGTAGTAGTAGAAGCAATAGTAGTAGGTGTAGGAGTCATAGTATTAGTAGTAGTGTTAGTAGTAGTAGGAGGAGGAGGAGGATTAACAGTAGTTGTAGTGTAGTGGAAGTAGTTGTTGTGCTAGTAGTAGTTGTTGTTGTAGTAGTAGTTGTTATTGTTGTTGTCATTGTAGTAGTAATAGTAGTATTAGTAGCATAAGTAGTAGTTGTTGTAGTATTATTATTATTATTATTATTAGTAGTAGTAGTAGTAGTCATAGCAGCAACAGTAGTAGTAGTAGCAATAGCTGTAGTAGTAGTAGTAGAAGTACTAACGGTGGTAGTAGTAGTAGTAGCAGTTGTTGTAGTAGTATGAGAAGTAGTAGTAGTAACGGTAGCAGTAGTAGTAGCAGAAGCAATGTTAGTAGTAGAAGTAGAAATAGTATAATTAGTGGTAGCTGTAGTGCCAACAATAGCAGTAGTAGAAGTAGTAGTAGTGGACTTAGTATTAGTAGTAGTAGCAATAGTTGAAGCAGTAGTCATAGTAGTAGAAGTAGCAATACTACTAGTTGTAGTAGTCAGAGTAGTCGTAGTCGTAGTAGTAATAGTAAGTGTGGTAGTTGTAGTAGTAGTGTTAGTATCAGTATTAGTAGTTGTAGAAGCAGTAGCTATAGTAGGAGTAGTATCAGTAGAAGCAATAGCAGTAGTAGTAGCGATAGAAGTAGTAGTTGTTGTAGTAGTAGCAGTAGCAGTAATAGTATTAGTAGTAGCAGTAGTAGCATTAGTGATCATAGTAGTAGTAGAAGTAGTAGTAGTAGTGCGAGTAGCAGCAACATTAATTGTAGTTGGAGTTGGAGGAGTAGTAGTAGTTGTTGTTGTTGTTGTGGTAGCAGTAGTAATAGCAGTTGTGGTATTAGTAGTAGTTATAGTTGTTGTAGTTGTAGAAGTATTAGTAGTAGTAGTTGTTGTAGCAGTAATAGTAGTAGTATGACTAACAACAATGATAGTTGTAGTAGAAGTCATAGTAGCAATAGTAGTAGTAGCAGTAGGAGTAGTAGCAGCAGCAGTAGTAGTAATATGAGTAACAACAGTGGTAGTAGTAGTAGTAGAGGTAGATTTAGTAGCAGTAGTAATTGGGGTATCAGTAGTAGCAGGAGAGGTTATAGTAGTAGTAGCAATAGGAGTAGTGGTGCGAGTAGCAGCAACATCAGTTGTAGTGATAGCAGTTGTAGAAGTAGTAGGAGCAGGAGTAGTAGCAGTAGCTGTGGGTAGTAGTGGCAACAGTAGAACTAGTTGGTGTGATAGTAGAGGATGTTGTAGTAGTAGGAGTAGTAGTTGTTGTCATGCGAATAGTAACGGTAGTAGTAGGAGTAGCAGCTGCAGTAGCAGTAGCTGAAGTAGTAGTAGTCACGGTAGTAGTAGCAGTATCATTACTAAAAATAATAGTAGTTGTAGTACTAGGAGTAGCAGGAGTACTACTTGTAGTAGCTGCCGTAGCGATAGTAGTAATAGTAGTAGCAGTAGCAGCGATTGTAGTAGTAGTAGTAGCAGCGATTGTAGTAGTAGCAGTAGCATTAGAAGTAGGAGTAGTAGTAGTGCTATTAGTAATAGTTGCAGTAGCAGTAGTAGCATTTGTAGAAGGAGCAATAGAAATAGTTGTAGTAGTACTAGAAGAAGTAATCTTAGTAGTAGTAGTAGTGGCAGAAGTAGTAGTATCAATAGTAGTAGTAGCCGTAGTAGTAGTAGGTGTTGTCATAGTAGTTGTAGAAGTCATTGTAGAAGTAGCAGCGGTAGTTGCAGTATCAATAGTAGTAGCAGCAGTAGTTGCAGTATCAATAGTAGTAGCAGTAGTTGCGGTAGTAGTAGTAGTATTGCAATAGTAGTAGAAGCAATAGTACTTGTAATAGTAGTAGTAGAAGTAGCAGTTGTATTATTTGTAATGATAGTAATAGTAGTAGCAGCAGTAGTAGAAGCAATAGTAATAGTAGAAGTAGTAGTTGTTGTACTAGTAGTAGGGTAGCAACAACAAGAGTAGTTATTGTAGTAGTGGTAGTAGCAGTAGTAGTTGGAGAAGAAGTCATAGTAGTAGCAGTAGCGGTAGTAGTATTAGTTTTACTAGAAGTTGTAATAGTTGTTATTGTAGAAGCAATAGTAGTTGTTATAGTAGTTGTAGAAGTAGCAGTAGCAACTGTTGTTATTGTAGTAGTCGTAGTAGTCGTAGTACTAGTAGCCTTAGTTGTAGTACCATTAGTAGTAGTAGTAGCAATAGTAGTAGCAGCAGTAGTAATAGTAGTTGTAGGACTAGCTGTAGCGGTAGTACTAGTAGCGGTAGTAGTAGAAGTAGTAGTAGTTGCACCAGTAATAGTAGAAGTATTAGTAGAAGTAGGAGTAGTAGTAGTAGGAGTAGGAGTAGTAGTAGTAGGAGTAGTAGTAGTTGTAGTAGTAGTAGTAGTAGTAGTAGTAGTAGCAGCAGGAGTAGTTGTAGTTGAAATTGTAGTAGCAGTCGTAAAAGTAGTTGTAGTAGTAGTAATAGTAGGAGCAGAAGTCATAGTAGTAGCAGTATTAGTTTTGATAGTAGTAGTAGTAGTTGTCGTTGTAGTAGTAGTAATAGACATTGATATAGTAGTTGCAGAAACAACATTAGTAGCAGTAGTTATTATAGTAGTCATAGTGTTCTTAGCATTAGTAGTAATACCAGTAGTAGTAGAAGTAGTAGTCGCAGTAGTGGTAGTGGTAGTTGCAATAGCGGTAGCAGCAGCAGCAGTAGTAGTAACAGCAGTAATAGTAGAAGTAGTAGTAGTAGTAGAAGTAGTACTAGTAGGAGTAGCAGTAGTAGTAGTAGCAATAGTGGTTGTAGCAGTAGTAGTAGCAGTAGCCGCATTAATAGTAATAGTTAGAGTTGTAGTTGTACTAGTAGTAGACGTAATAGTAGTATAAGCAGTTGTAGAAATATTAGTAGTAATATGAGTAATAGTAGTAGTGGTATTAGTAGTAATAGGTTTAGTAATATGATTAATAGTTGTAGTAGTTGCATTAGTAGTAGTCGTAGTAGTAATAGCAGTAGTAATAGCAGCAGAAGTAGCAGCAGTAGTAGTAGTAGTAGTAGTATTAGTAGTAGTAGAAGTTAGGGCAGTATTGGTAGTTATAGTTGAAGTAGGAGAAGGTGTTGCAATAGTAGTGGTAGCAGTAGTTATAGTAGTATTAGTAGTAGTAGCATTAGAGGGAGTAGAAGTAGCAGTAGTAGTAGTAG
>RXID01015544.1:0-28261 GCA_005019695.1 Trichopus zeylanicus subsp. travancoricus | reverse complement strand
GTAGTACTAATAGTAGTATTAGTAGTAGTACTTGTAGTCGTGGTAGCAGTAGTTGTTGTTGTAGTAGTTGTATTACTACTAGTAGTAGCAGTGGTAGTTGTTGTTGTTGTAGTAGCAGTAGTAGCCGTAGCAGTAGTAGTTGCAGAAGTAGTAGAAGTAGGGGAAGTAGTAGCAGTAGCAATGATTGTTGTAGTAGGAGTAGTAGTATTAGTAATAGTAGTGGTATTAGCAATAACAAAAGTAGTAGTTGCAGTAGCAATAGTAATTGCAGTAGTAGTAATTGTGGTAGTTATAGTAGCAAGAGTAGTTGTTGTAGTAGTAGTAGTAGCAACAGCCGCAGTAGTTGTAGTAGTAGTACTAGTATTAGTAGTAGTAGTAACGATAATAGAAGTAGCAGTATTAGTAGTAGCAGTAGTAGTAGTTGCAGTAGTACTAGTAGTAGCAACCATAGTAGTAGTAGTAGTAGCAGCTATAGTAGTAGTAGTTGGAATAGTAGTAGTTGCAATGGCAGTAGTTTCAGTGGTAACATTGGTTGTAGTCAGAGTATAAGTTGTAGCAACAACAGCAGAAGTAGAAGAAAAAGAAGTAGTAGTAGTAGTAGTAGTAGTAGCAGTAGCAGTAGTAATTGTTGTAGCAATAGTAGCAGCACTAGCAGTCCTAGTAGTGGTAGTAGCAGTTGTTGTTGTAGTAGTAGCAGCAGCAGTAGTAGTAGTAACAATAGTTGTAGCAGCAGTAGTAGTAGTGGTGCTAACAGTAGCAGTAGTAGTTGTAGTTGTAGGAGATGTAGTGTTAGTAGTAGTTGTTGCAGTAGAAGTAGTTGTACAAGTGGTACTGCTAGTAGCAGTAGTAGCAATAGTAGGAGTAGCAGTAATAGTAGTAGTAGCAGCAGCTGCAGTAGTAGTAGTATAAGTAGTAGTAGCAGCAACAACAACAACAGTAGTAGTAGTAGTAGTAGTAGTAGTAGTAATAGCAGTAGTAGTAGAAGTAGTAGTAGCAGCCGTAGCAATAGTAGTAGTAGAAGCAGTATTAGTAGTTGCAACAGGAGGAGGAGTAGTAGTAGTAGTAGTCATGGTGGTGGTGGTCGTCGTAGCAGAAGTTGTTATAGCACTAGTGGTGGTAGTAGAGGTAGTAGTAGTTGTTATTGTAGGAGAAGTTGTAGTAGTAGTAATAGTAGCAGTAGTTGTAATACTAGTAGTAGTAGTGGAAGTAGCAGTAGCATTAATAGAAATAGTAGTAGCAGTAGTAGTAGTACTAGTACTAGTATTAGTACGAGTAGAACTAGTATTAGTAGTAATAATAATAGTAATAGTAGTTGTAGTAATAGTAGTAGTAATAATATAAGTTTTAGTAGTAGTCGTAGCAATAGTAGGAATAGTAGTAGTAGTACTAGTAGTAGCAGTTGTAGTAATAGTAGTAGTAGTAGTAGCATTAGTAGCAGTAGCCGCAATAGCAGGAGTAATACAAGTAGTAGTAACAGTTGTAGTAGTAGAAGTAGTAGTAGTAGTAGTAGTAGAAGTATTTGTACAAGCAGTAGCTATAGTAGCTACAGTAGCAACAGCGGTAGTAACAGTAGTAGCAGTATTCGCTGTAATAGTAGTCGTAGTAGCAGCAATAGCTATAGTAGCAATAGTAGCCGCAGCAGTAGCAGCAATAGTAGTAGTAGCAATAGTAGTAGTAGTGGTGGTAGTTGTCGTAGTAGTATCAAAAGTAGTTGTAGTAGTAGCAGGAGTAGTGCTGGTTGTAATCAGAGTAGTGGTAGAAATTGCAGTTGTAGTAGTAGTGGTATTAGTAATCGTAGTAGTAGTAGTAGTAGCAGTCATAGTGGTAGCAGAACTGGTACAAGTGGTTGTAGTAGTAGTAGCGGCAGTAGTAATAGTCGTTGCTATAGCAGCAACACGAGCAAGAGTACTTGTTGTTGCAGAAGTAGCAGTAGAAAAAGGATTAGTATTAGTATTAGTAGTAGTAGTAGTAGTAGAACCTATAGTAGAAGTGGTAGTAGTAGCAGGAGCAGCAGGAATAGCAGTAGTTGATGTTTTAGTAGTATTAGCAGTATAAGCAGCAATAGTAGTAGCAGTAGCAGTAGTAATAGTAGTCGTATAGTCGTAGTAGTACTACTATTAGTAGTTGCAGTGGTAGGAGCAGTAGTTTGTGTAGTAGTGGCACTAGTAGCAGCTGTAGTAGTAGTAGTAGCGGTGGCAATAGTAGGAGCCATAGCAGTTGTAGTAGAAGTAGTAGTAGTAGCGGTAACAATAGTAGCAGTCGAATTAGTAGCAGTTAGTTGTAGTAGTTGTTGTAGTAGCTGTAGTTGTAGTAGTAGCACTCGTAGTAGTTGTAGTAGTAGTAGCTAAAGTAGTAGCAGTTGTCGCATTAGTAATAATAATAGTAGTAGCAGTAGTAGTAGTAGAAGTAGCAATAGTTGTTATAGTAGTAGTAGAAGTGGTAGTAGCAATTGTAGCCTTAGTAGTTGTTGCTGGAGCAGACGCAGCAGTAATAGTAGCAGCAGTAGTGGTAGTAATAGTAGTAATAATAGAAGTATAAGTAATAGTGACATTAGCAATAGTAATAGTAGTAGTAGTAGTAGTGGTAGTAGTAGTAGTTGCAGTAGTTGTTATAGTTGTAGTATAAGTAGCAACAACAATCATAGCCATAGTAGTAGTCACAGAGGCAATCGTAGCAGTGGCAGTAGCAGTAATAGCAGTAGCAGCAGCAGTAGTAATAATAGTCGCAATAGAAGTAAAAGAAGTAGTAGCATTAGTATTAGTAACAGTAGCAGTTGCAGTCGCCAAAGTAGTAGTGTCGTACTAGTGGAGGTAGTTATAGAAGCAGTAGTAGTATTAGTACCAGCAGTAGTAGTACTACTAGCTGTAGTTCAGGGATCAATAGCAGCATTAGTAGTAGTAGGAGTAGTACTAGTAGTAGTAGAAGTAGTAGTAGTAGCAATAGTAGTAGTAGCAGTTGTGGTTGTAGTAGGAGAAGTAGTGGGCATAGTTGGAGTCGTTGTAGTAGTAATAGGACTAGTAGTAGAAGCAACAGCAGTAGCTATTGTACTAGAAGTAGTAGTAGCAGTAGCAGCAGTAGCCACAGCAGTTGTAGTAACAACAATAGTAGCAGCAGTAGTAGTAACAACGATAGCACTAGCAGTAGTAGAGGTAGTAGCAATAGTGGTGGTGATACTAGTAGTAGTGGTAGTAGTAGCAGCAGTAGCAGAAGCAGTAGTAGTAGCAGTACTATTCGTAGTAGTAGTAGTAGCATGAGAAGTAGTAGTAGTAGTAGTAGTAGTGGTGGTTGTAGTAGTAGTAGTAGCAACAACAACCGTCGTATCAATAGTAGTAGTAGTAGTAGCAGTCCTTGCTGTGGTAGCAAGAGTAGTAGTAGCAGTGGTAGAAGAAATAGTAGAACTAGTAGTAGCGGTTGTAGCAGCAGTAGTAGTAGTAGCATTAGTTGTAGGAGAAGTAGTAGTAGTTGTAGCACAACTATTGTAGTATGAGAAGTAGTTGGAGTCCCGTAGCAGTAGTAGTAATAGTAATAGTTGTAGCAGAAACAGTAGTAGTAGTTGTAGTAGTTGTAGCAGTAGTAGCAGTAGTAGTAGTAGTAGTAGTAGTAATAGTAGTAGTTGTTGTAGTAGTAGTAGCAGCAGCAGTAGAACTAGTAGAAGTAGTAATAGTAGCAATAGTATTACTAGTTTTAGCAGGAACGGTAGTAATAGCAATTGTATTAGTAGTAGCTGCAATAGTAGTAGTAGAAGCAGTAGTAGTAGCAGAAGTAGTAGTACAACTTGTGGTAGTAGGAGAAATAGTAGAACTTGTTATTATAGGAGAAGTTACAGTAGTAGCAGCAGTAGTAGTAGCGGTTGTAGGAATATTAGCAGTAGTAGTAATAGTAGTAGGACTATTAGTAATGGTAGTAGCTATAGAAGTAGTCGCGGAAGTAGAAGCGGTAGTAGCGGTAATAGAAGTTAGAGAAAAAATAGTGGTAGTAATAGTAGTAGTAATAATAGTAGTCGCAGTAGTAGTAATAGTAGTTGTTCAAATAATAGTAGTAAAGTAAAAGTAGTTACAGTAGCAGCAGTTGAATTAGTAGTAATAGTAGAAGTGGCAATAGTAGGAGCAGTAGAATTAATTGTAGCTGCAGTAGCAGTAGTACCAGCATCAGCAGTAGTAGCGGCAATAGCAGGAGTAGCAGTGGTAGCAACAGCAGCAGTAGTAGCACTAGTAGTAGTAGTAGTAATAGTAGCAATAATAAAAGCACTAGTTGCGGTAGCAGTTGTAGCAGTATTCACTGTAGTAGTTGTAGTCATAGCAGCAGTAGTAGCAACAGTACCAATTGTAGCAATAGTAGTAGTAGTAACAGTACTAATAGTAGAAACAATAGTAGTAGTAGTAGTAATAGTAGAAGCAATAGTAGCAACAGTAGTAGTAGAAACAATAGTAGTAGTAGTGGTTCTAGTAGTAGTAGCAGTAGTAGTAGTAGCAATAGTAGTATTAGTAGTAGTAGTAATAGTAGCAGTGGTAGTAACAGCGGTTGTTGTTGCAATTATAGCAGCAGCAGTGGCAGTAGTAGTAGTAGTAGTAATAGTAATAGTAGTAATAGTAGTAGTAGTGATAGAAGAAGCAGTAGTAGTAGCTGTAGTAGAAGCAGTTGTTGTATTAGTAGTAAGAGTAGCAACACTACTAATAGCAATAGCAGTAGTAGTAGTTAGTAATTGTAGTTGTAGCAGCAGCAGCAACAGTAGTAGTAATAGTAGGAGGAGGAGTAGTAGAAGAAGTAGCAGCAGAAGTGGTAACAGTAGTACTAGTAGCAGTGCTAACAGTAATAGTCGCAATTGTTGTAGCTGGAGGAGGAGTAGTAGTAGTAATAATAATAATAGTAATAGTAATAGTAGTAGTAGTAGTACTAACAACAGTGGTAATAGCAGTAGTAGTAGCAGTAGTTGCAGTTGCAGTTGCAGTAGAAGTTGTAGTTGTAGTAGCAGCCGCACTCGTAGCCGTACTAGCAGTTGTAGCAGCAGTTATAGCAGTAGTTGTAGCAATAATTGTTGCAGTATTAGTAATCATAGCAGTAGTAGTACCAGCATTTACGGCAGCAGCAGTACTACTAGAAGTAGTAGTGGTAGTAGGAAGTAATAGTAGTAGTAGTAGTAATAGTAGTTGAAATAATAGTAGTAGTATTAATTGTAGTAGTAGTAGTAATCTTAGTATTACTATTAGAAATAGTAGTAGTTGTGGTAGATATATCAGGAGTAGCATTAGCAGCAGAAGTAGTTGCAGTAGTAGTAACAGTAGTAGTAGTCCTAGTAATAGTAGCAGCAAAAGTATTAGTTGTAGTAGCAGCAGTAGAAGAACTAACATTAAGAGTAGGGGTAGTAGTAGTACTACTGCTACCACTGCTGCTGCAACTACTACTACGGCTACGAGCGCTGTTGCTACTACTACTACTGCTACTACTACTACTACTACAATTATAACAACAACTGCTTCTACTACTAATACGTGGCTACTAGTACTACTACAGCCAATACTACTACTAATGTTACTGTTACTTTCTGCTACATCTACTACGGCTACTACTTCTACCACTACTACTACAATAACTACTACAGCTGCAGCTACTGCAACTACTACTAGTACTACTGCTACTACTTTGGTTACTAGTACAATTGCTGCAACTACTGGTACAACTACTACTCCTACTAAATATACTACTACTGCTGCTACTACCGCTACTGCCATTACTACAACTACAATTACTACTACTACTACTACTACTACTACAATACTACTACTATCTCTACTACTGCAACTGCTACTACTACTGCTAATACTACAATTGCTACTGCTGCAACTACTACTGCTGCTACTACTATTGCTGCTGCTACTACCGCTATTACAGTAGCTACAACTGCCACTACTACTATTATTACTAGTACTACTTGTACTAATACTAGTACCAACTACTAATACCACTACTACTTTACTACTACTGCTGCTACTACTACTATTCCTACTATTACTACTACTACTCGTACTAATACTACTGCCCCAAGCACTCCTACTACTACTATTATTGCAATAATTGCTACTCCTACTACAACAACAACAACAACTACTACTACTACTACTATTACTACTAATACTACTACTACTACTACCACCCCTACTACTGCTACTACTACTACTACTTAGACTACAACTACATTACTAGTAGTACAACTGCTACTAATACTACTCCTTCCATTACAACAACAACTACTACTACTATGAATACTACTACTATAACTACTACTACTATAGCTGCTACTACAACTGCTGCTACTACTACTATTACTACCACTTCTATTGCTACTACAATTCATACTCCCGCTCCTATTACTGCTACTTCTACTACTCATCCAATTACTACTACTACAGCTACTACGACACCTACTCCAACTCCTACTGCTAGTATAACTCGTACTACTCTTAGTGCCCCACTTCAACTACTACTGCACTTATTGCTGATCCTACTCCAACTCCTACTCCAACAACAGCTACTATTATTGCAACTACTACTACTACAATAATAAAAACAACAACAACAACAACTACTACTACTAGTAGTAGTAGTAATACAACAACAACTACTTCTACTACTACTTCGATGTCAACTACTACTACTAATAATACTATTACGACTACCCCAAATTCTACAAGTACTACAACAACTATTACAACTTCTACTACTACTATTACTACTACTACAGTTGATGCTGCTGTTGCTCCTACTACTACTACAACTATATTACTACTACTAGTACTACTACTACTACTACTACTACTACTACTACTACTTCTACTACTAATGAAATTGCCATAACTACTAATCCAACTGCACATACAACAACAACTAACACTAACCCTGCTGCTACAACTACTACTAGTCCCACTACTACTACTACTATTGTTGCTTCTGTTGCTGCTCCTATTACTACTACTACTACTTCTACTACTACTACTATTACAAGAACTATTACTATGACTACTACTACTACGTCTGGTACTAGTGTAATTGCTACAACTACTACTCCTACTACAGGTACTACTACTATTAACACTAACCCTACTACTACTCCTCCTACTACTACTCCTACTCCTAGACCGACTACCACTACTACTCCTACTGCTACTAGTACTGCTACTGCTACTAGTACTACTACTAATCCTAAGACTCCTAGTACTACTGCTAATATTACTACTTTAACTACTACTATCACTCCAAACACTCCTACTACTACTGCTACTACAATTGCTGCTGCTATTACTACTACTGCTGCTACTGTTGCTGCTACTACTACTAATCCTGCTGCTGCTACTATGACAAGTACTACCACTACAACTGCTACTGCTGCTTCTACTACTACTAGTCTACTACTACCACTTCTAATGCTACTACCACTATTCCAACTCCAATTACGACTACTGCTCCTACTACTACTACCACTACCACTATAACTACTACTACTGCTAATGCTATTCTAATTCCTACTACTACTACAACTACAACTACTATGACTACTATTACTTCTAGTACGACTACTACCACTACTACTACTGCTACTATTATTAGTACTACTACTACTACTACTCCAAACACTCCTACTACTACTGCTACTACTACTACAAATATTACCACTACTCCTACTACTACAACTACAAGAACTACTACAACTATGACTTCCAATATTTCTAATAGTACTACTATTACTACTACCTCTACCACTATTTCATCTCCTCCTACTACTACTACTACAACTACTCGTACTACTCCTCCTCCTCCTCCTACTACTACCACCACTACAATTATTCCTACTCCTACTCCAACTCCTAATGCTACTATAGCTACTAGTACTACTACTATCACTACTCCAACAACTGCAACTCCTACTACTACACCTACCACAACTCCTACTACAACTATTACAACTACTACTTCTATCACAACTACTACTACTACTACTACCACTACGACTACTACTAATATTACTACAACTACTGCTACTACTACTCCCACTGCTACTACTACAAGAACAACTACTACTACGACTATTACTATTAATACTATTGCTACTACTACTACCACTATTACTACTACTACTATGTCTACTACTATTCCAACTAATACTACTACTGCTGCTACAAATACTACTCTTACTCCTACAACTCCAACTGCGACTACTACAACTACTACTATTCCTACTACTCCTACTACAACTACTGTTACTGCAGCTACCACTACTACAACAACTACAACTCCCACTACTCCTACTACTGCTACAACTACTAGTAATGCTGCTACCACTATTCCAACAACTACAACTCCTCCTACAACTCCAACTACAACTCCTAATATTGCTACTACTACAAGTAGTACTACTATTACTACTACTAATATTACTACTACTACTAGTACTACTGCTCCTACTGCTGCTACTATCAGAACAACTGCTACAACGACTACTACTAGTAGTACATCTACTACTATTCCAACTCCTCCTACTACTGCTGCTACTACTACTTCGTAGTACTACTACTACCACTTCGACTACTACTATTCCTACTCCAACTCCAACTTTGACTGCTGCTACAACTACTATTGGTACTGCTGCCACTTCTCCAACAACTACAACTCTGACTACAACTACTACTATAACTACTATTATTATTTATAGTACTACTACAATTACTACTGCTACTGCTACTGCTACAACAACAACTACTCCTACTACTACTCCTACTACTGCAACTACTACTCCTACCCCAACTCCTACTGCAACTACTCCCCCTACTACTACTACTACAACTCCTACTACTACCCCTACTCAAACTCCTACGGCAACCATGGCTACCACTACTACAACTACTACTACCACTGCTACTACTACAACTACTACTACCACTGCTACTACTACAACTACTACTACCACTGCTACTACTACTACTACTACTACTACTACTACTTTTTCTACTACTAGAACAATTGCTAATACCACAGCCCCTACTACTCTGGTAATACTGCAACTAATACTAACACTACTACTACTACTACTGCTACTACTACCACAACCACTACTATTTCTATTATTCCTACTCCTACTTGTACTACTGCTAATACTACTACTCCTAATATTCCTACTACTACTACTACTACTACTACTATAACTCCTACTTCTACTACCACTCCCACTACTGTTACTACACCTATTCCAACAACTACTACCCCTACTACTACTCCTACACCAACTCCTACTACAACAACAACAACAACTACTACTACTACTACTTCTACTACTACTACTTCTTCTACTACTAATACAATTGCTACTACTACTACTACAACTACTATTACTACTAATACTAACACAACAACCACCACTACTACTACTAATACTAACACTCCTCCTACTACTGCTGCTGCTGCTACTACTACTACTCCTACTACAACTACTACTCCTAACGCTCATAAAACTTCTATGACTTGCTACTAATTCTAACACTCCTACAACTTCTACGATTACAACTCCTGCTGCTACTACTACTACTACTAGATTCCTACTAGTACTACCACTAATACTACTGCTGCTGCTGCTACTATGACTACTACTATTACAGCTACTACTATTATAATTATGATTACTCCTGCTACTACTACTCCTACCACGACTACTACTATTACAACTAGTCGTACTAATACTACTACTCCAAACACTCCTCCTACTACTACTATTACAATTGTTGTTGTTGTTGTTGCTGCTACTACTACTACTAATACTACTTCTATTACTCCTGCTACTACTGCTCCTACTACTACTACTACTAATAATAATAATAATATTACTACTACTACTACTACTAATATTTCTACTACTACTACTATTGCTACTACTACTACTACTACACTACAGCTACAACTACAACTACTAGTAGTACTACTACTCCTACTACTACTACAATTACTACTACTACTACTTCTACAACCACTTCCCCAACTACTACTAAAACAACAACAACAACTACTACTACTACTACTACTTCTACTTCTACTACTAGTGCAACTGCTACTACTACTAGTCCATCAACTACAGCTACTACTATTACTACTACGAATATAACTACTACTAGTACTACAACTACAGATGGTACTGTTGTAGCTCCTACTAATGCTACTTCTAGTACTACTACAATTCAAACTCCTACAACTACTACAACTTCTACTAAAACTCCTATTTCTCCTATAACAACAACTACTACCACTCCTACTCCAACTCCTACTGCTACTACCAGTCCTTCAACTACTACTACCAATACTCCAACTACTACTACTCCTACTGCGACTCCTACTCCAACTCATACTACTAACACTGCTACTAATTCTACAACTTCTACAACAACAACTAGTACTACTACTGCTATTACAACTACGACTACTACTACAACAACAACTACATGTACTAATACTATAAATACTAACACTAGTACTACTAATCCTACAACTACTACCACTAATACTACAACTCCAAATACGGCTCCAACTTCTACACCTACTCTGACTATAACTGCTACTACATCAACAACAACAACTACTACTACTACTGACACAACTAGTACTATTACTACTACAACTATTACTAGTGCTACTGCTACTACTACTGCTACAACTACAACTGCAGCTACTACTACTACTACTATTACTGCTACAACTACTGCAACTACTATTACGGCTACTACTGCACGACTACTTCTACTAGTACTACTACGATAACAACTAATACTACTACTGCTACTCCAACTACCACTCCTACTACTACACCTACCCATACATGAAGTCTAGCTACTACTCCAACTACTGGCCCTATTCCTACTCTTACAGCTACTACTACAACTCCTACTACTATGACTACTACTACAACTGCCACTCCTTCTCCAACCCCTACTACTAGTACTGCTACTACCACAACTACTACTTCTACAACTACTGCTACTACTAATACGACTACTTCTACTACTGCTACTACTAATACGACTACTTCTACTACTTCTACTTCTACTACTTCTACTGCTGCTGCTGCTCCTCCTACAACTACTTCTACTACTACTACTACTACAACTACTACAACTACTACTGCAACAACAACAACTACTACTACTACTACTACTGCTACTACAACTGCTACTACAACTGCTACTATTACTACCACTACTGTTACACGTATTAATACTACTATTCCAAATACTCCTACTACTACTATTACTACAACTACAACTACTGCTACTGCTAGTACTGTGACTACTACTACTATTACTACTACTACTACTACTACTACTACTACTACTACTACTACTACAACTACTATTACAACAACAACAACACTTGCTATTACTACTATAACTACTACTTCTACTACTACTGCTACTACAACTACTACTCCTTCCACTACTGCTACTACTAATATAACTTTTACTACTGTTGCTGCTACTGCTACCACCACAGCAACTACTACAACTGCTTCTGCTTTTACTACTACTACTACTACTACTTCTACTACTTCAACTACTACAACTATTACTAGTATTCCCACTCCTAATGCTACTGCCGCTACCACTACTACCACTAATGGTCTTGCTTCTCCTGCTACAGCTGCTACTACTATTCCTCCAACTACCACCACTACTAGGTCTTCTGCTCCAGCTACTACTACTACTGCTACTGCTACAACTGTTAGAACGGCTCTAGTTTCTCCTACTGCCACTGTTGCTACTATTAGTCGTACTACTGGCACTACTACTTCTACTGCTACTGCTACTACTACTATTAATGCTACTACTGCTACTATTGCTACTACATCTACTACTGCCGCTACTATTACTACTACTACTTTTACAACTATTGGCACAACTGCTGCTATGACAAAAGCTACTACCAAAGCACCTACTACTAATATTCTTACAACTACTGCTACTGCTGTTGTGGCTAGTACTGCACTACTTCTACTACTACTACTACTACTACTACTACTACTAGTCCTATTACTTCTCCTACTACTACAACTATTGCTACTACTACAACTACTACTTTTGCTACTACTACTTCTACTACTACAACTAGAACATCACCAAAAACTACTACAACAACTACTAGTACTACTACTTGTAATACTAATACAACTACTACCACTACTGCTACTGCTGTTGTTGCTGCCACAGTTACTACTAATACAACTACTGCTACTACAACTGCTACTACTGCTACTGCTACAACAACAACAACTACTGCTACAACTACAAAAATAACAACTACTACTATTGCACCTATTACTACTTCTACTACTATTATGATTTATAGTACTACCACTAATACTACTACTACTATTGCTGCTATTGCTACTACTACTACTACTAATACTGGTGCCACTACTACTACTACTACTATAGCTGCTGCTGCTGCTACAACTACTAATACTACTTCTGCTACTACTACTACTATTACTACTCCAACAACAACTACTACTACTCCTACTCCAACTCCTACCTCTTGTATCCCTCCTGCAACTACTACTATCCCTACTCCAACTACCACTACTCCGACTACTACTACTACAAATACTACTACTACAACTTCTGCTACTACAATTACTACTACTACTTCTACTACCAGTACAATCGCTACTACTATTTCTCCTACAACTGCTGGTACTACTCCTATGAATACTAACACTACTACTACTACAACTACAACTCCTACTACTTTTCCTACTCCTACATCAACTCCTACTTCAACTCCTGCTACTATTCCTAATCCTACAGCTATTGCTAGAACGACTACTCCCACAACAACTGCTACTATTGCAACTACCACTCCTACTCCAACTCCTACCACTACTATTCCTACTACTACTGCTACTACTACCACAAATAGTACTACCACAACTACTACTACTAGTACTACCACAACTAATACTCCTACTACTACCACTACCACAACTACTTCTACTACTTGTACAATTGCTACTATTACAACAACTACTACTACTGGTACTACTTCTACTTCTACTGGTACTAACACTAGTAGTACTACTACTACTAGTACTACTTCTAATACTAACACTCCTACTACTTCTCCTACTACTACTACTACTACTACTACTACTACTACTACTACTACTACTACTACTACTACTACTACTACTACTACCACCACCACCTACTACTACCACTACTACACCTACACCTACCACTGCTACCACTAGTACTCCTACTACTACTACAACTACTACTACAACAAATCCTATTACTACTACTCTAGCCGCTACTTCTACTGTTACTACTAATGGTACTACAACAACAACAACAACAACTACTACTACAACAACTGTTACTACTAGTTCTACTACTCCTACTCCAACTCTGACTACTACTACTGCTACTACTACTACAACCACCACCACAACAACAACTACTACTAGTTCTACTTCTACTACTAGTACAATTGCTACTACTACTTCTACTAATATTACTACTGCTGCTGCTGCTGCTGCTGCTACTTTTACTACTACACCTACTACTACTCCTCCTCCTAACACTCCTAAAACTTCTACGACTACCTACTAATACTAACATGGCTACAACTTCTATGACTACAACTCCTACTACTATTGTGATTGCTATAGTCCTGTTACTACTACTTCTTGTACTACTGCTGCTATTGCTACTTGTATGACAACTACTAGTAATGCTACTACTGCTACTATTACGACTACTCATACTACAACTACTATTATGACTGCTACAACTTGTACTAGTACTATTACTACAATAGTTGCTACTGCTAATACAAATACTACTACAACTACTGCTACTACTACTACTGTTGCTGCTGCTGCTCCAGCTACTACCACTACTACTGCTACTACTACTAATACTACTACTATTGCTACTACTACTACTACGACTACTACTTCTACTACTACTACTGATGCTGCTGCTACTACACAATAGTTACAACCATTACTACTAGTACTAATAGTACTACAACTACTACTATTGCTACTACTCCTATTTCTACTACTGCTTCCACTACTACTCCTATTACTCCTACAACTACTTATATCACCCTTCGTATTTCAACTCCTACTACTACTACTAATCCTTAAATCACTACTATCCATACTCAAACTACCACGACTCCTACAATGACTCCTACTCGAACTTATACTACTACCACTGCTACTACTTTTACAACTACTCATAGAACAACAACAACAACAACGACAACAAAAACAACAACAACAACAACTACTACTACTACTACTACTACTACTGCTACTACTACTACAACAACAACAACCACTACTATGACTACTACTACTACCACCACCACCATTACTACTACTACTACTACTACTACTACTACTACTACTACTACTACCACTACTACTACTATTACAACAACTATTACTAAAACTACAAGTACCACTATTGGCACTAATACTACTAATACTAGCACTACTACTATTGCTACAACTCCTATATCTAGTACAATTGCTACTACTACTACTCCTACTATTGCTACTAATAACACTAACACTACTACCACTATTGCTACTAATACTAACACACCTACTCCTTCTAATACTACTACTACTACTACTACTACTACTACTACTCCTACTACTCCTAACCCTCCTACGACTTCTGCGACTACATACTAATCCGAACACTACTACTACTACTATTACTAAAACTACAAGTACCACTGTTGCTGCTACTACTATTTCAATTACAACCACTTCTATCACTACTACTACTGCTCTTACCACTCCTAGTACTGCTACTACTACTTGTACTAATACTACTACTACTACTACTACTAGTACTGCTTCTGCTAGTACTAATACTACTACTGTTGCTACTACTATTGTTGTAGCAGCTACTGCTACTACCGCTACAACTACTACAGTTAATATTACTAATAGTACTACTACTTCTACTACTACTACTACGGCTACTATTGCTACACAATAGCTACAACTACTACTAATAGCACTACTACTATAACTATTACTACTATTACTACTCCTCCTACTACTACTCCAACTACTACTACAATAACTACTACTACTACTATTTCTTCTACTTCAACTTCTACGACAACTGCTACTACTACTAGATAATAAACTACTACTACTATACTACTACAAATATAACCAAGGTTTTGGGTATCAGTTTCGGTTTCGGTTTCGGGACCGGCCGAAACCAATACGTTTCGGCCGTTTTGGCCGTTTCAGTTTCGGCCGAAAGAATTTTTTAAATTATTAATTGAGCGTTAACCAGAGTTTGACTATACTTTGACTGTACGTTAACTTCAAATTAAAAATACGATAAAATATTAGAAAAAATTTGAAAAAATTTGGAAAATTATGAATGAATTTATATTTAATTTTACAATAATTTTAAATAATATTTAAGCTAATTAAAATTAATTTTGATAGTTAGTCACTGATATTGTCTAGTTTTAATATATATTAGTGTATTAAAAAAACATACAAGAAATAATATGAATACGATTAAAATTTAAAAATTAACATAAGCAAATTTAACTTTTCATTAAAATGTATTTCACACATCCATAATTTATAAAGTTTAAGATAACACAACTAATCATCGTAGTCATCATCGGTTGAGTTTGGAACATCTGAGTGTGGAATTACAAATTCAGTACCTAGATGATCCGGACGAGCATTTGTAGGCATACGAGCCAGAACAACTAGCTCAACGCGATCTCGTGGCAATGGTTCTGGAGTATAACCATACATCGAAGGTCCAAAATGAAAATGATAACCATAATGATTGACAACACATAGTAAAAGTGGTCCAATAACCCATGAAAAATAAATATCACACTGTGCGAAGTGCTCAGGGGAAATTGCGGCAAGACGCTGATTGATAGCATGAAGTGAACCTTGTTGAGAGGGCAAATAAATTTGATCATTGACTCTTCCACGGTCTTGTAATGCCTGCTCAATTAAGGCTTGTCCAAGTAGATCATATGCCGAATGTGGAATAATTCTATGATAAAATATAAGTTTTTGATGAAGAATTGACATAATTATTCTTCCTGCTTGCAGTGTCACTTGGTCTGGAACTGTAATATAATCATCCGGATTTGCCATTATCTGTTTCAAAAATAATTATCTTATATGTAATTGAATATATATTCTAATACAAAATATGTAATTGAATACATAATTTAATCCGTACATTAATATTTTTTTTAATATATTTTAATACGAAAATACATGTAACTTAATACATAATTAAAATAATTTACTAATTTAATAATTTAATACGTAATTTACATAATTTAATAATTTACTATTTTGTCATACACTTAAATACAAAATACATTTTTAAATACGTAATTTAAATAATTTATTAATTTAATATTTTACTATGTAACTTAAATAATTTAATAATTTAATAATTTAATACGTATTTTAAGCAGCAAATCTAACTTAATTTTGGATAATTTATCATATCACTGTTTCAATTAATTAGATACATAATGCGCATAATGCAATTGAGCAAATCCATAAAAACAAATAATTTGATATTCCTGTTTCAGTTCAATTCTCAAGTCTCAACATACATACTATATCTGATACATCAAGTAGAACAAACAAAAAGAAAAAATTATGATACATCAATTTATGATAACAGAAAATTTCATACCTCTGCAACTGAAATAGGAATAGTTTGGCGATTTACAGCAGAACACAAATGAAATCGTCTGCTCTTACAGACTTACATTAAGTATATATAAGCCTCAGGACCCAGCCGAAACCCGTGATTCACGGGCATTAATCAAAGTTAATCAACGTGATTCACGGCCAAATCACAGTTAATCAGCCAATACCAACCGACCAACCGACCAGCCGACCAGCACCTCCCCGTGAATCCCGGGGAAAAAAGCGAAAGCAGCACAGTAAACTTTGATTAACTTAATTAAACGTGATTAATTAAATACAACTAACCAGTTAAACCCTAAACCGAACTGCGCTTGCAGGGGCACCGATCATCGCCGGCCGACCTGCGGTGCTGAGCTCGCCGCCGGCGCAATCCGCTCGCCCTGCGCGTGCTGCGGTCGCCCTACACGCACGGAGGTCGCCGGCCGCACGCTGCGGTCTCCCCGCGCGTGCCGAGCTCGCCATGCACGCGCTGAGCTCGCCATGCATGCGCCCGGCGCTCGCCGCCGACGTCCTGTGCTCCCTGTGGCCGGCCCGCGAGCCTTGTGGCTGCCCCGACCGCCCTGTGCCCGCCCCGCGCGTGCTGAGCTCCCCGCCGGCGCACTCAGCTCGCCCTGCGCTAACTGCGATCACCCCGCACACGTCGAGCTCACCCCGCGCACACTGCGGTCTCCACGCGCGCACTGAGCTCGCCTCACGCGCGTTGCGCTCGCCATGCACGCGCCGAGCTTGCCATGCATGCGCCTTGCGCACGCCGCCGACGGCCTGCGCTCCCTGCTGAAACTACGCACTCCCAGCGGCTGCCCCGACCGCCCTGTGCCGGCCCCGCGCGGCCTGCCTGCCGCTCGAGCACGCCGTCCTCGCCCGCAGTCACCAGCAATGCCCGCCCTCGCCCGCATTCGCCCGCAGCCGCCCTCGCCCGCTCTCGCCCGCAGTCGCCTGCAACCGCCCCGAGCTCGCCCGCCCTCGCCGGCCCTCACCCGCGGTTGGCCGCGGTCGCCGGTAGCCGCCCTCGCCCTCACCCGCACGCGCCCGCCCGCGCCTGCGGCCGCCAAGCCCTCTGCTGCGACGACGAAATCCTAAACCGAAATGATAATTACCGTTTCGGCGCGGGTTCAACCGAAACCGAAACGTTTCGACCGAAACTCGGAACCATGAATATAACTACTATTACTACTACTACTACTACTACAACAACTACAATTCCTACTCCTACGCATACTCCTACTTCTGCTACTTCGCCTATTACTCATACAGCTACATCTACTACCACTCATACTCCAAATCCTTCTACTACTATTGCTCCTTCAACTACTACTACCCATACTCCAAATACTATGACTCCTACTCCAACTCATACTACTACCACTGCCACTACTTCTACAACTACTAGTACAACAACGACTACCACAACAACTACTACTTCTACTACTACCAATAATACTACTGTGACTACTACAACAACTATAACTTCAACTACAACTACGACTACAACTATTACTACTACTACAACAACTACTACTACTAATACTGCAAATACTAACACTTCTACTTTTACTGCTACAACAACTACCACAAATACTACTACTCCTACTGCCACTCCTACTCCAACACCAACTCCAACAACTACTCCTACTTCTTAAACTACTACTACTACTACTACTACTACTACTAGTACTATTACTACTACAATTATTACTACCACTACTACTATTGCTACTACTACTACAACTACTACTCCTGCTACTTTTATTGCTACAACTACTACTACTATTACAACCACTGCTACTAATACTACACTATTACTACTACTTCTACTATTGCTACTACTACTACTACTACTACTACTCTTACAACTACTGCTCCTACTACTTCTCCTACTGCTACTACTATTACACTTACTACTGCTACTATTTTAAATACTACTTCAACTACTACTAGTGCTACTACTACTTGTAATAGTACTACAACTACTACTACTACTACTGTACCTACAGATGTTGATGCTCCTACTACTACTACTGCTACTTTTACTACTACTACTACTACAACTACTATGACTACTACTGCTCGTACTACTACTACTGCTACTACAACAACTACACCAACTGATCCAACTACTACTGCTACTTTGATTTATACTACTACTGCTACGATGTGCACTACTACTACTACTTTTGTTGCTATTGTTGCTGCTACTACTACTACTACTAATACTACTATGATTTGTACAACTGTAGCTACGACTTGTATTACCTACTACTACAACTAATACTACTTTTTATGCTGCTGTTACTGCTACTACTTCTACTGCTACACCAACTGATCGAACTACTACCACTACTACTGCTCATACTACTACTACTACTATGATTACTGCAACAACGACTCCAACACCAACTCCTACAACTACTACAACTCTTACTATAACTACTGCCCCTACTCCAACAACTATTAGCCTTTTGCTACTCCTAATCAAACTCGTCCAACAGCTACAACAACTACTACTAATACTACTACTACTACTACTATTACAACTATTACTACTACAACAACTACTCCAACTACTACTACTAATACTGCTACTACTCCTCCTCGTACTACTAATACTACTACTACTACTTTTGCTACTAATACTACTACTACAACTACTGCTACAATAGCTACTCCTGCAGCTCCTCGTTCTCCTCCTACTACTACTATTACTTCTACCACTAATACTACTACCACTACTACAACTACTACTACCTCTACTAGTACTCCTCCTACTTTTACTAAAATTGCTACTACTAGTACTCGTCCTACTACTAGTACTACTACTACTAATACTAACACTACTACTACTACTACACCTACAACCACTACTAATCTTACAACCACTCTTGCCACTACTGCTACTAATACCACTACTAATCCTAACACTCCAACTACTCCTACTACTACTATAACTCCAACTCCTACTACCACTCCTAACACTCCTACTACCATTGCTACTACCGTTGCTACTGCTATTACTACTACCACTATTGCTATTATAGCTACTACTACTCCTCCTCCTCCTCCTCCTACTACTACTTCTACGACTACTACTACTACTACTATTACGACGACTACTACTCCAACTGCTGCCACTACCACTACTGCTACTACTACAGCTACTTCTACTATTCCAACTACTACTTGTCTACTACTACCACTGCAAATCCTACTACTACTCCTCCAACTCAAACTATGACTACTCCTCCTACTTCTACTACTACTACCATGACAACTACTACTTGTCCTGATATGATTCCAATTCCAACAACAACAACTACCGCTGCTACTCTGCTACTACTACTACTCCTACTACTACTAACACTACTATTACTCTTATTGTTGTTATGGATGCTAATACTACTACTACTTCTTCTACTGCTCCTACTACTAATACCACCACCACCACCACTACTACTACTACTACTACAACTACTACTAACACTACTATGACCCCCACTACTACTACCGCTACTACTACTACTACTACAACTACTACTCGTACTCCAAGTACTACTACTACTCCTAACACTCAAACTACTACAATTACCACTGTTGCTTCTACTATTATGATAACTACTTTCGCTACTAGAAGAACTACTTCTACTACTGCTATTACTACAACTACTACTATGACTACTACTACTACTTCCATTACTGCTACTACTACTATGACTACTACTGCTACAGCTACTACTACAACTACTACTAATACTACTATCACTCCTGCTACGACTACTCCTACTACTACAACTACAACTACTATAATAACTTCTATTCCACTACAACAACAACAATAATAATAATAACAACAACAACTACCACTACAACTACTAATACTACATCTACTATTCTAACTCCTACTCCTACTACAGCTACTAGTATTACTCCTACTAATACTACTCCTTCTACTACTAGTAGTATGACTACTACAATTCCTACCCCTACTCCAACTCCTTCTGCTAATACGATAGCTACTACTACTGCCCATGCTACTACTGCCGCTATTGCTACTACTATTACTACTCTAGCTAGTACTACTTATACTACTACTACTTCTACTACTACTACTACTATTACTAATACTACTACTATTGCTACTGCTACTGCTGCTACACCTACTATTTCTCTGGGTACTACTATTACTGCTACTGCTACTATTGCTACTACTTCTACTACTGCTACTACTATTGCTACTACCACTTCTACAACAACTACTACTACCACTACTACAACTAATGCTACAAATATTACTACTGCTGCTACTGCTGCTACTACTACTACTCCTCCTACTACTACTGCTGCTGCTGCTACTACTACTACTCCTCCTACTACTACTGCTGCTGCTGCTACTACTACTACTATAATAACAACAACTAGTACTATTATTGTTGCTACTACTCCTCCTACTACTACTATTATTACCACGACAATAACTATAAGAACTACTAATACTACTACTACTCCAACTCCATCTAGTAGTAGTAGTAGTAGTACTAGCCATAGTACTAGTGGTAGTAGTAGTAACAGTTCTCATAGTAGTACTAGTAGTAGCAGTAGCCATAGTAGTATCAGTGGTAGTAGTTTTAATAGTAGTAGTAGCAGTCGTAGCAATAGTAGTAGTCATAGCAATAGTTGTAGTAGTGGTAGTAGCTATTGTTGTTGTTGTTATCATAGTAGAAGTAGTTGTTGTTGTTGTAGCAATAGTAGTTGCAGTAGCAGCAGCATTAGTAGTAACACTTGTGCCACAATAGTAGTAGTAGTAGTAGCAGCAGTTGTAGTTGTAGTAATAGTAGTAATAGTAGTAATAGTATTAATAGTAGTAGAGGTAGTAGTTGTTGTTGGTGGTGGTGGTGTTGTGGTAGTGCTAGTTGTTGTAGTAGATGTGATAGTAGCATTAGTTGTTGTAGTAGCACTAGTAGTAGCAACAATAGCAGCAGCAGCAATAGTAGTAGGCATAGTAGTATTAGTAATAGTAGTTATTGTTGTAGTAGTAGTAGTAGTAGCCACAGTAGTAGTAGTAGTAGTAGTAGCAATAGTAGTAGTAGTAGTTGTTGTTGTCCTAGTAGTAGTAGCTGTAGCGGTAGTAGTAGTTGTTGTTGTTGTTGTAATCGCGCTAGTAGCATCAGTAGTAGGACGAGGACAAGTTATAGCAGTTATAGTAGTAGCACCAACAATAGTATTAGAACTTGTAGTAGTAGCAGTAGCATCAATAATAGCAATAATAGTAGTCTAAGAAGGAGTAGTAGCCGTAGTACTAGCATTATTATTAGTAGTAGTAATTGTAGTACTAGTAGGGGCAAGAGAAAAACTTGTTGTAGTTGTAGTAGTAGTAATAGGAGTAGTGGTAGTAGTAGCAAAATGAATAGTAGAAGTAGTAGTAGTCGTAGCCATCAATGTAATTGTAGTAGTCATAGTAGTAGCAGCCATAGTAGCGGTAGTAACAATAGTAGCTGTAGTAACGGTTGTAACAGTAGTAGTAGTAGTAGTAGTAGTAGAAGTAGTAAAACTAGAAGTAGTAGTTGTAGTACTAGTGGTAGTAGTTGTAGTAGTTGTCGTAGCAGTAGCAGTCATAATAGTAGAAGTAGGAGAAGTAGTGGTAGTAGTAGTAAGTAGTAGTTATAGCAGTAGAAGTAGTACTAGTAGTATCAGTATAAGTAGTAGCAGTAGTTTTTCTTATAGTAGTAGTAGAAGTAGTGGAAGTAGTAGTAGAGCAGTAGTATTAGTGGTAGTAGCACTAGTAGTAGCTATACTAGTAGTAGTAGTGGTAGTAGTAGTAGTAGTAGTAGTAGTAGAAGCAACAGTAGTAGGTGTAGTAGTAGTAGTAGCAGCAGCAGTAGTAGTAGTAGAAGGAATAGTAGTAGTAGTAGTCGTATAGTAGTAGTATTAGGAGCAGTAGGAGTAGTATTAGTACTAATAGTCATTGTACTAGTTGTAGCAGTAGTAGTTGTTGTCATTGTTGTTGTAGTAGTAGTAGAAGTTATAGTAGTGATACTTGTAGCAACTATAGTATTAGTAGTAGCAGTAGTAGTAGTATTGCAATAATAGTAGTTGTAGCAGTAGTAGCTGATGTACTATAAGTACTTGTAGTACTAGTACTAACAATAGCAGGATCGACAACTGTTGTATTAGTAGTAGTAGTATCAGTTTAAGTAGTAGTCATAGTTGTCGTCGCAGTAGTAATAGTAGTAGCAGCAACATTAGTAGAAGTAGTAGTTGTTGTTGTTGTAGTAGTAGTAGCAGAAACAGCAGTAGTTGCAGAAGTGCCACTTGGAGTTGTAGTATTTGTGGAAGTGGTAGCCTTAGTAGTAGTAATAGTAGTGGTAGCAGCAGTAGTAGTCGTATTAGTAGAAGTAAGAGTATTAGTCGCAGTAGTCGCAGTAGCTGTAGTAGTAGTATTAGTCATAGCAATAGTGGTAGTAGTAGTAGTTGTTGTAGTTGTAGTAGAAGTTGGAGAAGTTGAGTAGTAGCAGCAACAACAGTAGTAGTAGGAGTAGCAACAATAGTAGTAGTAGATATAGTGGTAGCAATAATAGTAGTAGTAGTAGCAGCAGTAGTAGTAATAGTAGTTGCAGTACCAACTGTAGTAGTTGGAGAAGTAGCAGTTATTAGCAGCAATAGTAGTAGTAGTAATAGTAGTTGCAATAGCAGCAGTAGTAGTAGCGACAGTAGTAGTAGTAGTTGCTGTAGAAGTAGCAGTAGTAGTAGTGGTAGTAATAGGAGTTATAGTAGTAGAAGTGGTAGTAGCGATGGTAGTTGTAGTAGTGGTAGTAATATTAGCAATAGATGTAGTTGTGGTAATGGTAGTCATAGTAGTGGTAGTAATAGTGGTAGTAGTAGTAGTGGTAGTTGTAGTAATAGTAGTAGTAATAATTGTAGTGGTAGTAGTAGTTGTCGTAGCAGTAGTGTTAGTAGTAGCAGTAGTAGCAGTAGTAGTAGTAGCAGCAGTGGTAGAGGTAGCAGTAGTAGTTGCAACAGTAGTAGTAGTATGAGATGTTTAGTTGTAGCTGCCATAGCAGTAGTCGTAGTAGCAGCAGCTGCAGTAGTAGTAGTGAAAGTGGTGGTAGTAGTAGTAGTAGCGGTATTAGTACTGGTAGTACTAGTAGGAGGAGAAGCAGCAACAGTAGTAGTTGTAGCAATAGTAGTAGGAGTATTTGTATTAGTAGCAGTTGTAGTGGTAGTTGTAGCAGTAGTGGTATCAATAGAAGTTGTAGTAGCATTAGTAGTAGTAGTAGTAGAAGTAGTAGTACTAGTTGTAGCCATACGAGAACTTGTTGTAGTTGTAGTAGTAGTAATAGGAGTGGTAGTCGAGCAGCAAAAAAAGTAGTAGAAGTTGTCATAACAGTAATAGCAGTAGTAGTAACAGTGGTAGTCGTAGTAGTAGCAGTAGTAGCAGTAGTCGAAGTAGTAGTAGTCGCACTATAAGTGGTAGTAGCAGAAGAAGTGATAGTAGCAGTAGTAGCAGTGGCAGCTGTAGTAATAGTAGTAGAAGTTGCAGCAATAGTAACAGTAGCAGCAATAGTAACAGTAGCAGCAATAGTTGCAGTAGTACTAGTATTAGTAGCAACGGTTGTAGTAGAGATAGTAGTAGTAATAGTAGCAGTAGTAAAAAAAGTAGTCAATAACAGGAATAATAGTAGTAGTAATCATAGTTGTAGTAGTGGCAGTAGTAGTTGCAGTAGAAGTAGAAGCAGTAGTATTGGTAGTAGACAAAGTAGTAGAAGTACTACCAGTAGTAGTAGTAGTAGGGAAGTTGTAGTAGTACTAATAGGGGTAGTAGTAGTAGAAGTGGTTGTTGTGGTGGTAGTAGTAATAGTGGTCGTAATATTAGCAGTAGAACTAGTGGTCGTAATAGTAGTCATAGTAGTGGTAGTAATAGTAGTAGTAGTAGTACTGGCAGTTGTAGCAGTAACAGTGGAAGTAGTAGCAGTGGTAGTAATTGTAGTGGTAGTTGTAGTTGCAGTAGCAGTAGTGGTAGCAGTCGCAGCACTAGTAGTAGTAGTAGCACTAGCAATAGTAATAGCAATAGACGCAGTAACAGTAGTAGTAGCAATAGTAGTAGTAGTATGAGATGTTGAGTAGTTGCATCCATAGTAGTAGTAGTAGCAGCAGCAGCAGCAGTAGTAGTAGTAGTAGTAGAGGTGGCAGTAGAAGTAGAAGTAGTAGTAGTAGTAGTAATAGTAGTTGTAGTAGTAGTAGTAGAAGTAGTAGTAGTAAGAGGAGGAGAAGCAATAGTTGTAGCAGTTGTAGCTATAGTAGTAGCAATATTTGTAGTAGTAGCTGCTGTAGTGGTGATAATAGCAGTTGTCGTGGCAGTAGTAGTAGAAGTAGCAGCAGTAGTAGTAGTAGCAACAACTGCAGAAGTAGTACTAGGAGTAGCAGTATTTGTAGTTGTCGTAGCCGTAGTAGTAATACTGGTGGAAGTAGTAGCAGTGGTAGAAGTAGTAATAGTTCTATTAGTAGAAGTAGTAGTATTAGCAGCAGAAGTAGTAGCATTAGTCGTAGTAGCTGTAGTGGCAGTACGAGTTGCAGCAATAGTAGCAGTAGCAGTAAAGGTGGGAGAAGTAGAGTAGTAGGAGTAGTAGAAGGAGTAGTAACATCAGCAGCAACAGTAGCAATAATAATAGTGGTAGCAGTAATAGTTGGAGTAGTAGCAAGAGTAGTAGTAGTAGTAGGAGAAGTAGTAGTCAGTAGCAGCAATAGTAGTAGTAGTAATAGTAGTTGTAGTTGTGGTAGTAGTAGAAGTAATAGTCGTAGTAGTAGTAATAGTAGCAGATGTAGTAGCAGTAATACCAGTTGTAGTAGTGGTGGTAGTAGTAGTAGTGGTAGTAATTGTAGTAGTTGTTGTAATTATAGTAGTATAGTGGTAGCATTACCAGTTGTAGTGGTAGTAGTAGCACTTGTGGTAGTAATAGTAGTAGTAGTTGCTATAGTAGCAGAAGCTATGGTTGCAGAAGTTACAATAACAGTATTAGTAGTAAAAGTAGCAGTAGTAGTAGCAGTAGTGGTCGCAATAGTAGTTGTTGTAGTAGCAGTAGTAGTAGTTGTAGTAGGAGAAGTAGTAGTACTCGTAGCAGTAGTAGTAGTAGTAGTAGTAGCAACAACATCAGTAGTAGTAGTAGTAGTAGTAGTGGTAGTTGTCATTGTAGTAGTAATATTAGCGGTGGTGGTGGTGGTGGTGGTGGTAGTAGTAGTAGCAGTAGTAGGAGTAGCAGCAACAGCAGTAGTAGTAGCAGGAATATTCGTATTAATAGTAGTAGTATTAGTAGGTGTTGTATTAGTAATAGCAGCAGTAGTAGTAGTCGCAGTCGAAGTAGTAGTAGTAGTCATAGTTGTAGCAGTAATAGTAGATGTAGTCATAGTAGTAGTAGCAGTAGTACTAGTAGTACTAGTATTATTAATGATCGTAGTTGTAGCAGTATGAGCAATAGTAGTAGTAGTAGTAGTAGTAGTAGCAGTAATAGAAGTACTAGTAGTAATAGTAGTAGGAGTATAAATAATAGTAGTAATAGTAGTTGTAGTAGTAGTAGTAGAAGGTGCTGAAGGAGCAGCAGCAACCGCCGTTGTAGTAGTAGTAGTAGTCACAGCAGTAGCAATAGCAAGCGTAGTAATAGTAGAAGTAGTAGCAGTAGTAGTGATAGTAGTAATAGCAGTAGTAGGGAAAGTAGTGGTAGTAGTAAAAGTAATAGCAGTAGTAGTAATAGCAGAAATAGTAGTAGTCATTGTAGTGGTAGTAGTTGTCGTAGTAATAGTAGCAATCATAGCAGTAGTGGTTGCAGTTGTAGCAAAAGTCGTGGCATAAGTAGTAGTTATAGGAGTAGTGGTAGTAGTACTAGTACTAGTAGTAGTAGTACTAGCAATGGTTGTAGCAGTAGTAATAGTAATAGTCGTAGTAGTAGCAGCAGCAGTAGTTGTAGTAGTAGCTATAGTAGTAGTTGTTGCATTAGTTGTAGTAATAGTAGTAGTAGTAGTAGTGCTAACTGTAGTAGTAGCAGTGGTAGCAGTTGTTGTAGTAGCAGCAGTAATAGCAAGAACACTAGTCGTAATAGTAGTAGTGAAAGTAGTAATAGCAATTGTATTAGTTGTAGTAGTAGTAGCAGTAATAGCAGTAGTAGTGGTTGGAGTAGTATTAGTAGTAGCAGTAGTTGTAGTAGTCATAGTAGTAGTAGTAGTGGTAGTACTGGCAGGCATAGAAGTAGTTTTAGTATGAATAGCTAGAGTAATAGTAGCAGTAGCAATAGTAGTAGTAGTAATAGAAGTAGTAGTATCAGCAGCAGTAGTAGTAGTAGTAGCAATAGTCATAGTAGTAGTACTAGTAGAGGTAGTAGTAGTACTAGCTGTAGTACCAGTATTAGCAGCAGGAGTCATAGTAGTAGTAATAGTTGTTGTAGTAGTAGTAAAGGTAGTAGCAATAGTAGTAGAAGTAGTAGGAGAAGTTGTAGTAGCTGTAGTAGGTGATGTGGTAGTATTAGTATTAGTAATAGTAGTAGTAGTTGAAGTAGTCGTAATAGCAGTAGTAGTACTAATAGTAGAAGCAATAGAAACATTAGTAGTAGTAGTAATAGCAATAGTTGTAGTAGAAGCTATAGTAGTAGTAGTAGCAGCTAAAGCAACAGTTGTAGTAGAAGTAGGAGTAGCAATAGTAGTAGTAGTAGTAATAGTAGGAGCAGTAGTAGTACTAGTAGTTGGAATAGCAGCTGCAGTAGTAGTAGTGGAAGTAGTAGTAGTAGCAGTTGTAGTGCGAGTATCAGTAGTGGCAGTAGTGCCTGTTGTTGTAGTAGTAGTAGTAGTAGTAGTAGCAGCAATAGTAGTGGTGGCAGTAGTAGTAGTCCTAGGAGCACTAGTAGTAGTAGTAATAGTAGAAGTAGTAGGTGTAGTAGTAGCAATCGTAGTAATAGTCGGAGCAATATTAGTAGTAGTAGTAGCAACAGCGGTCATAGTAGTAGCAGTTGCAGTGCTTGTATGTGTGGTAGTAGTTGAAGTAGTAGGAGTAGTAGTACTATTAGTAGTAGCAGTAATAGTAGTTACAGTAGGGGTAGTAGTAGTTACAGTAGCAGTAGTAGTAGGAGCAATAGTAGCGGGAGTAGTACTAGAAGGAGGAGTAGTAATGGTAGTAGTAGTTGTTGTTGTTGTTATTGTTATTGTCGTTGTAGCAGTAGTAGTAGTAATAGTCGTAGAAGCAGCAGTTGTTGTCAGAGTAGTAGTGTAGTCATTGTTGAAGCAAAGCAATACTAGTATTAGTAGTATAAGTGGCAGGAGTCGTAGTTGTAATAGTTGTGCTATTAGTAGTAGTAGTAGTAGTAGAAGCAGTAGTAGTCGTTGTAGAACTAGTAACAGTAGTTGCAGTAGCAGTAGCAATTGAATTAGTAGTGGTAGTTGCAATGGCAGTAGTAGTAGGTGCAGTACTACTGCTGCTGCTGCGGCTACTACAACTATTAGTACTACTTCTCC
>RXID01015543.1:0-20442 GCA_005019695.1 Trichopus zeylanicus subsp. travancoricus | reverse complement strand
ACTACTAATAGTACTGCAACGACTACCAATACTTCTTCTGCAGCAACAAGAGCAACAACGACTACTACTTGAACTCCTGTAGTCGTTGCAGCTACTACTACTACAACTACTATTACAACTACTATTACAACTACGACTACTCCTTCTAATGCTGCTGCTCCTACTACTACAACAGCTACTACCAACAAAACTACTACTCCTACTGCTTCTGCTGCTACTATTGCAACAACAACTACTACTACTACTATTACTACAACTACTAGTACTACTACTACTCATACACCTACTCCTACCACCACTCCTACTACTACTACTACTATTGCTTCTATTGCTACTACAACAACTACTACTACTATTACTGCTACTACTAGTAAACTTCTAATACTACTACTAATGCTACTAAAACTCTTACTACTACAACCGCTACTGCGACAACTACGACTACTAGTACTATTAGTATTACTACTAATACTACTGCTGCTACTATCGTTGTTGCTACTACTATTACTACTACTACCACTACTACTACTACTACTTCAACTACTACAACAACTAATACTACAACTATTACTACTATTGCTACTATTACTACTACTACTACTAGTACCAGCACCACTACTACTACCACAACAACAACAACAATAACTACTACTACTAATACCGTTACTACTACTACTGCTACTACGTCAACTACTGCAACCATTAGTATTACTCCTACTCCTAGTCCTACTCCTACTACTAATTTGACTAATACTCCTACTACTGCTACAACAACTATTACTTCTGCTGCCGCTACTATTGCAACTACTACTACTACTACAGTTGCTACTACTACCACCACTACTATTATTATCACTACTACTGCTGCTGCTGCTACTGCTACTGCTACTACTACTATTACTTGTACAACAATAACTACTACTACTATTACTACTGCTACAACTTCTGCTATAACTTCTACTGCTTCGACTATTGCCACTACTGCAAGTTATACTACTACTACAATAACTAATTCTTCTACTACTACTACTAGTATTGTGACTTCTGCTACTTCTACAATAGTTACTACTACTACTACTACTGGTTTTACTGCTACTACTACGACTATGAAACCAATTGCTGCTGCCACTGCGGCTACTACTACAACTAGTGCTACTACTACCGCTACTACTACTACTATTGCCACTACAACAACTACTGCTACTACTATTGCTACTACGACTCCTACTACTACTACTACTACTTGTACTACTACTACTACTAGAACTACTACTCAGACTACCACAACTACCACTACAACTACTGCTACTACTAGAGCGACCACTGTTACTACAACTACTACTACTTATGCTGACACTTGTACTGCTATTGCTACTGTTGCTACTACTACTTCGACTACTACTACTACAACCACTACGGCTACTATGGCTACTAATACTACTACTACTACTACAACTACTTATAATACTACTTCTACTGCTAGAACAACTACTACTGCTACACATACCAGAATTACTTCTACTACTACTACTGCTACAACTGCTACTACTACTACTACTATTACCACTACTCCAACTACTACATCTACTATTAGTACTACTACTTCTAATACTACTACTACTACTGCTACAACTAGTACTGCGGCTACAACAACAACAACAACTACTACTACCGCTACTCCAACTCCTACAATGACTACTATGACTACTGATACTACTAGCACGACTACTACTACTACTGCACCTACATCTCCTACTACTTCTACTACTACTACTACTGCTACGACTACTACAACTACTACTATTGCTACTAACACTACTACCACTACTACTACTACTACTACTACTGCTGCTACTGCTGCTGCTGCTACTACTCGTCTTAACACTCCTACTACTTCTACCACTGCTTCTACTACTACTACTACTACTACAACAACAACAACAACAACTACTACTACTACTACTTCTACCACTACTTCTACAACAACTACCACTACAACTACTACTACTACCACTACTACTACTACTACTACTACTGCTAGTACTACTACTACTACAACTACTGCTACTACTACAACAACAACAACTACTACTACTACTATTACTACTACTACTACTACTATTACAACAACTGCTACTCCTACTACTGTAACTACTCGCACTAATACAACAACTATTGCAACTCCTGCTACTGCTACCACTACAACTACTACTACTATAATTTCTGCTACTACTGCTACAAATATTACTACTTCTGTAGCAACCACTACTACTACTAATACTGCTACAACTAATGGTACTACTTCTACAACTACTACTACTACTGCCACTGCTACTTTTGCTATTGTTAGTACTACTGCCGTAACTAATACAGCTACTGCTTTTACCACTACTACTGCTGCTACTATTACTAATTCTGCTAGTACCACATCTAATACTACTACTATTGGTACAATTGCTATTGCTACTGCTACTGCCACTACTACTCCTTCTACTCCTACTACTACTGCTACTCCTACTACTACTGCTACTGCTGCTGCTACTACTGTTTCTACACTACTGCTACTAGAGCTACTGCTACTACTACTGCTGCAACTGCTACTATGACTACTACTATTGCTACTACTCCTACAACTATAGCTACTGTTATTACTACTAATACTGCCACTACTGCTACTACTGCTACTCTGACTACTCCAACTACTATTGTTATAGCTACTATTGCGATTGCTACTACTCCTACAACTATAGCTGCTGTTATTACTACTAATACTGCCACTACTGCTACTACTGCTACTCTGACTACTCCAACTACTATTGTTACAGCTACTATTGCGATTGCTACTACTGCTACCACTGCTACTTACTACTTCTACTGCTACTACTACTACTATACTGTTACCACTACAACAACTACTTTAACAGCAACTACCACTACTACTGCTGGTACTACTACAGCTACTACTCCTCCTGCTACTTCTTATATAACTACTATTACTGCTACCACTGCTACTGATACTACAACTATAACTACTAGTACTACTACTATTACTACTATAGCTACTACTACTACAACTATTTATTCTATTACTAGTACTGAGTACAACTACTATTACTATTATTACTCAACAACTGCTAGCACTACTACTATTACTACTATTACTAATACAACTACTACTACTGCTAATATTACAATAACTACTACTGCAACTATTGCAACTACTACTACTACTATTTCCACTATTGCTACTACTACTGCAACTACTACTGCTATATCTACTACTACTGCTACAACTAATTGTGCTACTATCACTACTAGAGCAATGACTACTGTGACTACTACTGCAAATGCTACTCCTACTGCTATAATAGCTATTGCTACAACCACTGCAACTACTTTTGCTATTTCTGCTACTACTGCTACTACTACTACTGTAACTACTACTACTACTATAATGATTACTACTACTGCTACTAGTACTACTACTCCTAATCCTACTACTACTACTACAACTACTACTAGTCCTGTTACTATCACTACTGCTAGTACCACTACTACTATTACTGGTAGAACTACCGCTGCTACTACTACTCCTACTCTTACTCCTCCTCCTCCTCTTGTCTGTTCTTAGTACTACTGCTACGCCTACTACTACTACTATTTCTACCATTACTACTACTTACTATAGCAACTATTAGTACTATTTGTACTATAATTGCTACCACTACTGCAATTACTATGATTACTACTACTACTACTACTGTGACCGCCAACACTACAACAACTACTACTACTATGGATGCTACTGCTACTATTACTACAACTACTATAACTACTATTGCTACTGCAACTACAACTGCTACTACTACTGCAACTGCTGCAACAACTAATACTACTACTAGTACTCGAACTACTACAATTGCTACTACATCAACCACTAATGCTACTCCTACAGCTATTATTGCTACTGCTACAACTATTGCTATTTCTGCTACTGCTACTACTATTACTACTACTATGACTGCTACTACCACTACTACTACTACAACTACTTATGCTACTGCTGCTACCACTACTACTACTACTACTGCTTCTACTCTTACTTCTAGTACTCCTACTCCTACTCCTACTACTGCTACTACTATTATTCCTTCTAGTATTACTACTACTACTACAACTCTTACAACTACTCCCGCTCCAACTTCTTCTCCTACAACTACTCCCATTGCTACTACAACTATCCAACTACGACTACTGCTACAACTACTACTATTACTACTACAGCCACTAGTACTACTACTTTCGATGTTGCTGCTGGTGCTACTACTACTGCTGGTGTTGCTGCTACTACTGCTACTATTACAACAACTACTACTACCACTATTGTTGATACTACTACTACACTACTACTACTAATGCTATTACAATAGCCACTACTACTACTGCTACTATGACTTTACTACAACTACCAATGTCAGTTAATACTTCTATTACTACTCCTACCACTCCTACAACTACTGCTACGACTACTCCTAATCCAACTCCCGCTCCTACTACTAGTCCTACTACTATAACTACCCCTACTCCAACTACTATTATGCTTGCTACTACTACTACTCCAACTACTACAACTACTGCTACTACTACTACCACTACTTGTACAAAAATAACAACAACTACTTCAGCGATGACTACGACTACAGCAACAACTACTACTACTGCTACAACTTCTACTACTAGTATAATTGCAATTACTACTACTCCCACTACTACTACTACTAATACTAACACTACTACTACTAATAATACTAATAATAATAATAATAATAACACTCCTACCAATTGTACTTCAACCACTTCTCCTACTCCAACCCCTTCCGCTTCAACCACTCTGACTACTACTACTACCCCTACTCCAACTACTACTACTACTACTACTACTACCACCACCACGACTACTAGTACAATCGCTAGAACTACTACTCCTGCTACTACTGGTACAACTACTACTAATACTAACACTAGTACTACTACTAATACTAAGACTACTACCACTACCACTACTACCACTCCTACGACTACTCCTACCCTTACACTAACTCCTACTGCTATTCCTACTACTACCCCTACTCCTACACCTCCTGCTACTACAACTACTCCTACTACAACAACAACAACAATAACAACTATTACTACTACTACTACAACTCTACTACTACTGCTATTACAACTACTCCTCCTGCCACTACTACACCAACAACTACTACTACTCCTACTATTACTCATACTAAGACTACTACTCCAAACACTCCAACAACTACTTGAACAACTACTTCTACTGCTATTGCTACTGCTACTACTACTACTGCTACTACTACTTCTACTACTACTACTAAGACCACTACAACATTAATATTAGTATGACTCCTACTACTACTCTTCCTTCCACTTTTGCTACTACCACTACTACTGTAATTACTACTACTTCTACTAGTTCTGCTATAGCTACTAGTACTACTACTACTAGTACTACTACTACTACTACTACTACTACTACTACTACTACGCCTCATACTACTACTGCCCCTACTAAAACTACTACTACTCCTATGACTACTCCTACTCCAGCACCTCCTACAAGTATAACTACTATTACTAATACTACTACTACCCCATCCACTAGTACTACTACTACTTTTACTATGACTACTACAACAACTACTCCGACAACAACTACTATCACTACTACTATTACTACTACTACTCCTTCTCCTCCTCATACTACTACTGTCCCAACTAAAACTACTACTACTCTTATTACTACTCCTACTCAAGCACCTCCTACAAGTATAACTACTATTGCTAATACTACTACTACTACTTCCACTAGTACTACAACTACTTTTACTACGACTACTATAACAACTACTCCAACAACAACTACTATTACTACTACTACTGCCACTAATACTAATATTACTACTGCTACTGCTACTACCACTACAACAACTAGCAGTACTACTAATACTTCTACTACTACTACTACTACTACTACTACTACAGCTACTACTACTACTACAACAACAACAACAACAACAACAACAACTACTACTACTACTACTACTCCAACTCCAACTCTAACTCCTACTCCTACTACTACTCTTAATACTGCTACTTCTACTACAACTTCTACAACTTCTATTGCTGCTGCTACAATAACTACTACTACTACTTTTGATGCTGCTGCTACTACTACTACTACTAGCAGCAATAGCAGTAGTAATGCTGCTCCTACTGCTATTGCTACCACTACAACTACTGCTACTATTGTTGATACTACAACTACACTACTAATCCTACTACTACAACTACTACTCCTACTACTACTACTACTACTACTACTACTACTCCTTCACCTGCATTTATTCATACTATTACTCCTATCACTACTACTACTACTATAATTTCTACTACCACCACCACTAGTTCCACTACTATTAACACTTCCAATACTGCTATCGTAACTACTACTACTAGTACTAGTAATATTAGTACTACTACTACTACTATCACTACTGCTAATACGACAACTACATCTACTACAACTAGGACAACTACTAATACGACAACTACATCTACTAATACGACAACTACTCTTGCTGCTGCTGCTACTCCTACTATCACTACTACTAATACGACAACTACATCTACTACAACTAGGACAACTACTTCTGATGCTACTTCTAATATCACTACTACTAATACAACTCCTACTAATACTTCTACTGCTTCTACTACTACGACTACTACTACAACTGTTTCTACTAATATCACTACTGCTACAACTACTGCTATTACTACTACTACTTCTACAACTGGTTCTTCTACACTACTACTACCAGTACTTCGGCTACTAGTACTACTACACTGCTACTACTACTACAACAACAACAACAACTACTACTACTACTATTGCAACAACTACTACTACAGGTACAACAACAACTACTACTACAAATGCTACTACTACGACTATAACTACCATCACAACAACTACTACTCCTACAATTGTTGCTAATACTACTGCTGCTGCAACTACTACTCCTACTACTACTACTACTACTACTACACTGACTACTACACCTACTCCTACTCCTACTCCTACTACTATTACTATAATTACTAATATAGCTACAACAACTACTACTACAATTGCTACTATTATTACTACTAGTACTACTACTACTACTACTACTACGACAACTACTGTTACAGCTACTACTAATTCTACTACTACTACTACTGCTACTAGTGCTACTATTGCTAATCCTGATGCTACTACCACTTCAGCTACTACTACTATAATTTCTGCTACTACTGTTACAAATATTACTACTTCTATAGCAGCCACTACTACTACTAATATGCAACAACTAATGGTACTACTCTATAACTACTACTACTACTACCACCGCTAGTTCTCCTACTGTTACTACTACTGCTACTGCTTTTACCACTAGTACTGCTACTGCTACTACTAATACCGCTAGTACCACAGCTAACACTACTACTACTGGTACAATTGCTATTGCTACTGCTACTGCCACTACTACTACTTCTACTACTACTGCTACAGCTACTACAGCAACTGCTACTACTTCTTCTACTGCAACTACTACTATTACTACTACCAGGACTACTACAACTACTGCTACTACTGCTGCTGCTGCTAATATTACTACTATTAGTGCTACTACTACAATAGCTTCTCCCACTACTACTATTATTGCGACTCCAACTACTCCTACTCCCACTATTAGTTCTACTCCTACTACAACTACTACTACCCCTACTACAACTACTACCACTACTCCTACTACTACTACTACTACTACTGTTTCTATAGTAGCTATTATTAGAACTACTGCTACTACTACTACCGCAACAGCTACTACAACTACTACTATTGCTACTACTCCTACTACTATAGCTACTACTATTACTACTAATATTGCCACTACTGCTACTACTGCAACTTTGACTACTCCAGCTACTATTGTTACCACTACAATTGAAACTGCTACTATCACTACTACTTTTACTACTACTACTACAACTGTTACCACTACAACAACTACTATAACAACAACTACCACCACTATTGCTGGTACTGCTACTACTACTACTCCTCCTGCTACTTCTTATATTACTAGTATTATTACTGCTACTGCTACTGATACTAGAACTATAACTACTAGTACTACAACTATTACTACTATAGCTACTGCTACTACAACTATTTATTCTATTACTACTACTTAGTAGTACTACTATGACTATTATTACTACTGCAATTGCTACCACTACTACTATTACTACTATTAATAGTACAACAACAACTACTACTGCTAATATTACAATAACTACTACTACAACGACTACTACTATTACCACTACTGCTACTACTATTGAAACTACTACTGTTACTATTGTAGCAACTGCTACTACTGCTCCTTCTACTACTATTGCTACAACTAATTGTGCTACTATCACTTCTAGAGCAACGACTACTGCGATTACTACTACGAATGCTACTCCTACTGCTATAATAGCAACTGCGACAACCACTGCAACAACTTCTACTATTTCTGCTACTATTGCTACTACTGTTGCTGTAACTACTACTACTACTACAATGATTACTACTACTGCAACTAGTACTACTACTCCTCCTCCTCCTCCTACTACTATAGCTACTACTAGTCCTGCTACTACGACTACTACCTGTACCACTACTACTATTATTGGTCGAACTACTGCTACTGCTACTGCTACTACTACTACTGCTACTCCTCCTCGTGTTTGGTCTTAGTGCTACTGCGACTGCTACTACTACTACTATTTTTACTACTACTTACTATAGCAACTATTACTATCATTTCTACTACAATTGCTACCACTACTGCAATCACTAACATTATTACAACTACTACTACAGTGACTGCTAACACTACAACAACTACTACTACTATGGATGCTACTACTACTACAATAGATACTACTACTGCAACTGCTACTACTTCTACGTCTACTAGTACTGCTACAACAACAACAACAACAACTACCACTCAAACTACTACTATTGCTACTACAGCGGCGACTAATGCTACTCCTATAGCTATTGTTGCTACTACTACAACTGTTGCTACTTCTGCTGCTGCTACTACTATTACTACTACTACCACTACTACTACTAAGACTACTTACGCTACTGCTACTACCACCACTACTACTACTACTTGTACTATTGCTACTACTGCTCCTCCTACTCCTACTCCTACTACTGCTACTACTATTATCCCTTATAGTACTACCACTACTACTAGAACTCTTACAACTACTCTCGCTCCTACTTCTACTCCTACAACTACTCCCATTGCTACTACAACTATTCCAACTACTACTACTGCAACAACTACTACTATTAGTACTACGGCCACTAGTACTACTACTTTAGATGTTGCTACTACTACTACTACATCTACTACTGCTACTACTACAACTGCTACTACTGCTACTATTACAACTACTACTACTGCCACTATTGTTGATACTACTACTACACTACTACTACTAATGCTATGACAATAGCTACTACTACTTCCACTACTATGACTTTACTACTGCTGCTATTGTTGCTACTACTTCTATTCTACTACTACTACTACAACTATTCCTACTCCGACTCTGACTACTGCTACAACTACTACTCCTACCACTCCTACAACTACTCCTACTACTACTCCTAATCCAACTCCTACTGCTACTACTAGTCCTACTACTACAACTACCCCTACTCCAACTACTACTACACCTGCTACTACTCCTACTCCAACTACTACTACTACTACTGCTGCTGCTGCTACTAATACTACCACTACTTGTACAAAAATAACAACTACTACTACTACGATTACTACTACCACAACAACAACAACTACTACTACCACAACTTCTGCTACTAGTATAATTGCTACTACTACTACTCCTACTACTACTACTACTAAAACTAACACTACTACTACTACTAATAATAATACTAACACTCCTACTCCTTCTACTGCAACCACTACTCCAACTCCAACTCCTTCTGCTTCAACCACTCCAACCACTACTACTACCCCTACTCCAACTACTACTACTACTACTACTACTACTACTACTACTACTACAATTACTACTACAATTACTACTACCATTACAACTACAACTACTACAGCAACAACTACTACTACTACTACTACCATGACTACTAGTATAATTGCTAGGACTACTACTCCTATGACTATTGGTATTACTACTGCTAATACTAACACTACTACAAATCCTACGACTACTCCTACAACTACTACTCTTATATTAACTCCTTCTGCTCTTCCTACTATGACCCCTACTCCTACACCTTCTACTACTACGACTACTCCTACTATGACAACAATAACAACAACAACAACAACAACAACTACTACTACTACTACATCTCTACTACTACTACTATTACCACTCCTCCTCCGGCCACTACTGCACCTACTATTACAACTACTCCTACTATTACACATACTAATATTACTACTCCAAACACTCCAACTAATACTTCAACAACTACTACTGCTACTACTGCTATTGCTACTGCTACTACTACTACTGCTACTACTACTACTCCTCCTCCTCCTACTACTACTTCTACTACTACTTCTACTACTACTACTATGCCTACTACAACTCTACTACTACTACTATTATGACTACTCCTCCTATTACTATCGCACCTACTACTACAACTACTCCTACTATTACTCATACTAATACTACTACTTCAAACACTCCAACTACCACTTCAATAACTACTTCTACTTCTACTGCTACTCCTACTACTACCACTCCCACTTCTGCTACTGCCACTACTACTGTGATTACTACTACTACTACTTCTACTACTTCTGCTACAGCTACTGCTGCTGCTACAACTACTAGTACTACTAGTACTACTACTGCTACTACAACTACTACTACTACTACTACTCCTCCTCCTCCTCCTCCTCCTACTCCTCCTCCTCATACTGCTACTGCCCCAACTAAAACTACCACTACTCCTATTATTACTCCTATTCCAGCACCTCCTACAAGTATAACTACTACTGTTAATACTACTACTAGTACTTCCACTAGTACTACTACTACTCTTACCATGACTACTACAACAACTACTCCAACGACAACTACTATTACTACTACTGCCACTAATATCAACATTACTACTGCTGCTGTTACTACCGCTACTACAACTACAAGTACTACTAATACTTCTACTATTACTACTACTAATACTACTACTACTACTACGACTACTACAAAACTACTACTACTACTACTACTACTACTACAACTACTACTACTACTACTACTACTACTGCCACTACTACTACTTCAACTACTACTCCTGCCACTGCTACTCCTACAAGTACGACGTCTACTACTACTACAACAACTACTATGCGTACTACTATAGTTATTACTACTACTGCTACTGCTACTATAATTGTTTCGATGACAACTACTAGTACAACAACTACTACTGCTACAACCAATGTTACTAGTGCGACTGCTCCTATTACTAGCAATACTGCCACCACCACCACCACCACCATGACTACTACTACTACTACTACTACTACTACTACTACTACTACTACTACTACTACTACTACTACTACTACTACTACTACTACTAGTACTACTCCTACTACTAGTACTACTCCTGCCACTACTATTGCTACCAGAACTCCAAGAACTACAACTCCTACTACTACTCCTACTTCAACTCCTACTAAAACGACTACTACTACACCTCCTACTACTACTACAACTACTCCTACTACAACTCCTACTGCTAGTACTACTCCTCCTCCTCCTACTACTACCACTCGTACTAATACCACTACTACTACTACTACAACAGCAGCTACTACTACTACTAATACTACTACTACTGTTGTGAATACTACTATGTCAACTACAAATACTACTGCTACCACTACTACAACTACAGCTCTTATAGCTACTGCTATTTGTATTATAACTCTACCACTAATACTGCAACAACTACAACTAGTACCACAACTACTACACCTACTACTACGATCACAACTACTACTGCTGTTGCTACTACTAGTATTACAACTACTTCTACAACTACTGCTACTCTGACTACTATTGCTGCTACAACTACTCCAATAACTACAACTCCTACTACTAGTCATACTAATGCAATTGCTACTGCTACTACAACTGTTACTTCTACTACTACAACTTCCACTACTACTACTACTACTACTACTACTACCACTACTATTTCTACTAATACTACTACTACTGCACCCACACCTACAACTGCTACAACTCCTACTCCTACTAATAGTGCTACAACTACTACAACTCCTACTATAACTCCAACTCCAACATTGACTACTACTACTACTCCTACTTATACCACTGCTACTACTACTGCTGTTGCTTCTACTACTGTTGCTGCTACTGCTACCTATACAATTGCTACTTCTTCTTCTACTACTACTACTATTACTAGTACTTTGACCACAACTACTACTACAACAACTCTCACTGCTACTATTGCTACAACTACTACTATTAGAACGATGGCCACTAGTACTACGAATTTTGATGCTACTGCTGCTACTACTACTACTACTACAACTAGTACTACTAGTACTACTACCACTACTACTACTACTGCTGCTACTACTATGACTTGTACTACTGTTGCTATTGTTGCTACTACCACTTTTCGGCTACTACTACTACTACTATTCCTACTCTGATTCTGACTACTACTACTACTAGTACAACTACCACTCCTACAACTACAGCTACTACTACTACTAATCCAACACCTACTGCTTCTACTAGTCCTACTATTACCACTACCCCTACTCCAACTACTACTATGCCTGCTACTACTCGTACTCCAACTGCTTCTACTACTATAGCTACTACTACTACCACTACTTGCACAAAAACAACAAAAACTACTACTGCGATTAAAACAACAACAACAACAATAACAACTACTACTACAACAACTTCTACTACTAGTACGATTGAAACTACTACTACTACTCCTCCTACTACTAATACTAACACTACTACTGCCACTAATACTAACACTCCTACTCCTTCTACTGCATCTACTACTCCTATTCCAACTCCTTCTGCTTCAACCACTCCGACTACTACTACTACCCCTACTCCAACTACTACTACTACTACTACTACTACTACTACTACTGCTACAATTACTACAACCACTACAACTGCAGCTGCTACAACAACTACTACTACCACTACTACTACTTTGACTAGTAGTACAACTACTAGAACTACTACTCCTCCTACTATCGAAACTACCACAACTAATACTAACACTACTACCGCTACCACTACTACGACTCCTACGACTACCCCTACTACTACTCCTACTCTTACACCAACTCCTACTGCTATTCCTACTACTATCCCTACTCCTACACCTTCTGCTACCACAACTACTCCTACTACTACAACAATAACAACTATTACTACTACTACTACTCTACTACTACTACTATTACGACTACTTCTCATGCCAATACTGCACCTACTACTACAACCACTCCTAATATTACTCATAATAATACTACTACTCAAAACACTCCTACTACAACTTCAACAACTATTGCTTCAACTACCACTACTACTGCTACTACTACCACTACTACTTCTACTACAACTTCTACTACTACTACTAAGACTACTGCTACATTACTATTAGTACAACTCCTACTACTACTACTCCTTCCACTTCTACTACTACCACTACTACTACTACTACTTCTACTACTTTTGCTACATCTACTACTGCAACTACCACCACCACTACTACTACTACTACCCCTACTCCAGCACCTCCTACAACTAAAGCTACTACTGCTAATACTACTACTACTACTTCTACTAGTACTACAACTACTCTTACTATGACTACTACAACAACTACTTCGATATCTACTACTGCTACTACTACTTCTGCCACTAATACTAATATTACCACTGTTGCTGGTACTACCGCTACTACAACTACTAGTACTACAACTACTTCAACCACTACTTCAGCAACTGCTACTCCTACAACTATGATGGCTAACACTACTACAACAACTACTATGCCTATTACTACAGTTACTACTACTGCTGCTACTGCTATAACTGCTATGATAACTATTACAATGACAACTACTACTACAACAACTACTACTGCTATAGCTAATGCTACTAGTGTTAGTACTCCTATTACTACCATTACTACCACCACCACCACCACTACTACTACTACTACGACTACTACTACGACTATTACTGCTACCACAGCTCCAACAACTACAACTCCAACTACTACTCCTACTTCAACTCCTACTAATATGACTACTACTGCTACTACTACTACTACTACTACAACCACTCCTACTCAAACTCCTACTGCTACTACTACTCCTCCTACTACTACTACTACTACTACTGCTGCTACTACAACAACAACTACTACCACTACTACTACTACGAATACTGCTATGACTACTACAACTACTATTGCTACCACTACTACAACTATAGCTCCTATAGCTACTGCTATTCCTACTATAACAGATACTACTAACACTACAACTATGGCATAACTACTACTGTTGCCACTATGACTACAATTACCACTACTTCTACAACTACTGCTACTCCTACTACTATTGCTACTACCACTACTCAACAACTACAATTCTTGCTAGTACTAATACTACGACTCATACTACAACTCCGACTACTACTCATACTAATGCAATTGCTACTACTACTACAACCGCTACTTCTACTACTACAACACCTACTACTGCTAGTACTGCCATTACTATTTCTACTAATACTACTACTACTACTACACCCACACCTACAATTGCTACTACTACTACTCCTACTAGTAGTACAACAACTACTTCAACTCCTACTATGACTCCAACTCCAACTTTGACTCCTACTACTACTCCTACCAATTCCATTGGTACTACTACTACAACTACTAGTACTTCTGTTGCTGCTTCTACTACTGCTACTTCTACTACTACTACTACTACTACTACTACTATTACTAGTACTTCCACCACAACTACTACTACAGCTACAAGAACTAATCTCACTAGTACTATTACTTCTACTACTTCTGCTACTAGTACAAATGCAACTACTGCTACTACAAGTAATCCTCCTACTACTACTACTATTACCCTAAATCCTTCTACTACTGCTACTCCAACTCCTATTCCTACTATTACTCCTACCACTACTACTACTACCACCACCACCACAACAACAACTTCAACAACTACTACTATACTACTACTCCCACTAGTTCTACTACTACTACTACTACTACTACTCCAATACTACTCCTCCTACTCCTACTACTATTACTGCTCCTACTACTGCTTCTACTTTCACTACTACTACTTCAATTACTACTACTCCAACTACTATGACTACTACTAGACTCCTAGTACGACAACTACTACTACAACAACGGCTACCACTCCTACTACTGCTACTACTATAACTACTATTACTGTTACTGCTTCCGCTACCACTATTACATCGCATAATACTACTACTACCACTACTACTATTGGTAATACTACTACTGCTACCACTGTTATGGCAATTGCTACTACTACAACGCTTACTACTATTGCAACTACTACTACTATTCTTGATACACTTGATGCTACCACCACTGCCACTAGTACTACTACTGCTACTACTCCTACTACTACTTCTACTAGTACTACTGCTGCTACTACTTCTATTACTAGTACTATAACTACTACTGCTACTTTTGCTACTACTGAAATTGCTGCAACCACTGCAGCCGCAACAACTATTAGTAATACTACTACTACTACTGCTACTACTACTACTACTAATCCAACAAATAATACTATTACTAATAAAACTACTTCTACTCTTACGACTACTGCTACTGCTACCAAACTACAATCACTACCACTACTTCTACTACTACTGTAATTATTACTACTACTACTACTACAACAGTTACTACTACTACTTCTACTATTGATACAACTTCTACAACAACTACTACTATAACTACTACTGCTACTAATTCAGCTACTACTGCTATAGCTACTGCTACTACTACTACTGCTACCGCAACTACTACTACTACTACTGCTACCGCAACAACTACTACTACAGCTACAACAACAACTACTACTTCTACTATTCATACAGCTACTACAACTACAACTACTATAACTACTACTACTACTACTACTAGTACTCCTGCTACTGCTACTCTACTACTACTACTACTACTGCTGCTGCTGCTACTGCTGCTGCTAAAGCTACTACTAATACTACTGCTACCGCAACTACTACGACTAATATCTCTACTACAACTACACCTACAACTATAACGACTATTGCTGCTACTACTTAAACTACTACTATAGCTTCTACTACTACTACCACCACACTACTACTGTTGTTTTTGCCGCTACTACTACTACTACCACTACAGTTGCAGCAACTACAGTTACTACTACTGCCACTGCTTCTATCGCTGTTACAACAATGACAACAACTGCTGCTGCTACAAATAATACAACTACTAATATAGCTACTACTACAACTACTACTTATATGACTACAACTTATTCTACTACTTTTGCTATGACTACTATTACAACTACTAGTTCTTCTACTCCTACTACTACTTCTGCTACTCCTATTACTACTTCTGCTGTTAATACTCCTACTACTACTACTACTTCTACTACTACTACTACTACTTCTGCTGCTGTTGCTGCTGCTACTACTATTACTACTACTACTACTACAACCTCTACAGCTAGTATGACTACTACTACTACTACTTCTTCTTTTGCTGCTACAGCTATAGGTGCAGCTACTACTGCGATAACTGCGAATCCTAGTGCTACTAATACTACTCCTGCTACTACTATTACTACAACAACAACAACAACTACTACTACTTCTACTACTACTGCTGCTATGACTTCTTATTTTCACACTACTATTACTACTCTGACTACTTCTGTTACTAAAACTACTGCTAGTCCTACTAATACTACTAGTCCTACTACTACTGTTGATGCTACAAGCATTATTACTAACTCATAACTACTTTTTCCAATACTTCTACTGCTATTACTTCTACTACTACTACTACTATTTCTGCTACTACATCTATGACTGCTACTACTCCTACTTCTGTGACTAATACTACTACTACTACCACTGCTGCTATTATTACTACTACTGCTACCACTACTACATGTATTACCGCTGCTACCAATGTTATTATTACAACTAGTAATACTACTGTTACTACTACTACTGTTACTACTTCTGTTGCTACAGCTACTAGTACTACTTCTCCAACTACTACTTCTGCTACTACTAATACCATGACTATAGCAACTACTACTGTTGCTACTACTGTTACTAATATTACTATAACTATAGCTATTACTATTGTCGTTGCAGCTGCTGCTACTACTACTTCTGCTACTCCTACTACTACTACTATTACTATAACTAGCACTACTACAACAACTAATACTATGGTTGTTGCTGCTACTACGATACTATTCCTGCTACTCCTACTACAACTACTGCTACTATTGCCACAAATATTGCTTCTACTACAACAACTATTACTGCTACTACTACAACTGCTACTGATACTGCTTCTACTACTACTACTATAGCTGCTGCTACAGTAGCTACTACTACCACTACTACTGCTACTGTTGCTACTACTACTACTACTACTATTACCGCTATTGCTAATACTACTGTTGCTGCTATTGCTGCTACTGCCACTATTGTGGCTACTACTACTACTACTAATATACCCTCTACTTCTCCTACTGCTATACCTACAACTTCTCCTTCTGCTACGACTGCTGCTATTGCTATTGCTAAAGCAGGTACTACTACTTCTTCTACAACTACTACTACTACTTCTACTGCTAATACTAATACTACAACAACTACAGTTACTACTATTAATGCTACTACTACTACTACCACTACTACCACAACAACTAATGCTACTACAACTACCAGTGCTATTTCTTCTACTACTATAATAACTACTATTTCTGCTTTTTCTACAGCTGCTACAAGTACTACTACCGCTACTATTCTTGCTAATACAACAAACACTACTACTACTGCTACCGTTGCAACAATACCTACTATTGCTACGGCTACTGCTACTACTACTACTACTACTACTATCACAACAACAACAACAACTTCTACTACTACAATATCTACTACTACTACTACTACTGCGACTGCTGTTGCTATTACTGCTGCTACTATTGCTACTACTGCTACTACTACGGCTACTACTACGGCTACTACTACTACGGCTACTACTACGATAACTACTAAAGCAACCACTGCTACTACGGCTACTACTACTACTGCTACTACTATTATTATTACTACCACTGCTATTGCAACTTTTGCTACTACTAGTAGTACTACTACTGCAACTACTACTACTACAGCTGTCGCTTCTACTACTATAGCTGATGCTACTACTACTACAACAACAACTATTACTTTTACTACTACTACTGCTGCTGCTGTTACTACTACTACTACTTATGTTGCTACTACAACTATCGCTACTAATACAACTACTATGACTTCTGCTATTGGTACTACTACTACTACAACTACTTCTACTGCTGCTACTACTTTTACTACATTTACTACTACTTGTTTTGTTGTTGCTACTACAATTGCTACTGTTATTACTGCTACTACTACTACTACTGCTGCTGCTGCTGCTGCTGCTGCTGCCACTGGTACTGTCGCTACAACGAGGACTACTACAACAACAACTTCTACTACTACTATTTCTACAACTTCTGCTGCTGCTACTAGTGCTACTACTACTTCTCCTGCTACTACTTCTACTACTACTTGTATAGCTATTACTACTTGTACTACTACTATTGCAACTACACTAAGACTACTACTACAATTACTATACAACTACCACAAAAACTACTAGTACAACTACAACTATTGCTACCACTACTACTGCAACCACTACTACTTTTCCTACTAGTACTACTACTATGACTACATTTGTTACAATAGCTACTCCAACCTCTACTATTACTACTACTGCAACGTCTATAGCTTCTAGTACAATTATTACTACTAATACCACTACTACTACTTCTACTACTACTACAACTATTAATTCTACTAGTACTACTACTACTTCGGCTACTACACCTATGACTGCTACTACTACTACTTCTTCTGCTACTGCCACTATAGCAACAATTGCTACGACTATTGCCATTATTATTACTGCTACCACTACTACTACTACTCTACTACTGCTGTTGCGGCTACTGCTACTACAAGCACTATCGATGTTGCTCCAACCACTGCGACTACCACTGCTGCTACTACTGCTAATAGTACCACCGCTACTACTACTAGTACTACAACTTTTGCTACAATAGCTACTACTACTACTACTACAACTACTGCTACTACTACCACCACGACTACAACAACTACCATTGTTGCTTCTAGTACTACTACTCCTCCTCCTACTACTACAACTACTACTACTATTACAACACAACTACTACTACTACTACTACAACAACTATTGCTACAAATACTACTACTACTATGACTGCTACTGCTGCTATTATTACTACCAATACTACTACTACCACTACTGCTACAGTAGCAACTGCTACTGCTACTACTACTCGCACCATACTACTCTTGGTGCTACTATTACTAATATAACTATTATAGCTACTAATATTGCTTCTTCTACTACTACTATTACTACAACTACCACCACTGCTTCTCCTAGTACTTCTACTACTACTACTACTGTTGTTGCTGCTACAACTACTACTACTGTTGTTGTTGCTATTACTACTACTACTTCTATTACTACTACTACAACTATTGTTACCAATACTGCTTCTACTGCTGCTGCTGCTGCTGCTACGGCTACTTCTACTACTATTGCTACCATTACTACTATTATAATTACCGTTACTGCTAATACTACAACTGTTACTATTGCAGTAGCTGCTACTATTGCTGCTACCGCTACTACTACTACTATACTTACCTCTTCTCCTGCTACCATACATACTGCATCTCCTACTGCTATAACAGCAACTACTAATGCTACAGTAGTTACTACTACTAGTTCTTCTTCTACTACAACTACTTCTC
>RXID01015542.1:0-37323 GCA_005019695.1 Trichopus zeylanicus subsp. travancoricus | reverse complement strand
CAACAACAACTACAACTATTACAACAACAACCACAACAACAACAACTACTGCTACTACGTTTGCTACTACTACTACCATTACTACCACAACTACGACTACTGCTACTACTATTACTACTACTACTACTGCTACTACTACTGATGCAACTAACCATACTACTACTCCTACTACATCTACTAATACTATATAAACTACTTCAGCTACTAGTACCATTACAGCTACTACTACTACTACCAATTTTTCTATAACTACTAATACAACTACTACTACAACTACATTTTCTACTACTACTTCTATTACTACTACTAGTATGACTACTACTACCGCTACTATTGTTACTTTTGTTACTACTGCAACTATTACTACTACTGCTACAACTGCTATTACTGCTACTACTACAACTATATCTACTTCTATTACTATCACTCGTACCACGATTACTACTAGTACTATTACCACGACTATATCTACAAGTAGAACTATTATTTCTACTACTACTACTAATGTTAGTACTACTTCTACTGATACTACTGTAGCTACTACTACTGCTATTATTTCTACTATTACTACTACAACAAATACTGCAACTACTGTTGCTGCTTCTTTTACTAATCCGACTACTCCTATAGCTACTACTACTACTACTACTACCACCACCACCACCACCACTTCTACTATACTACTACTACTGATACAACTACTACTACTATTGGTACAACAACTGCTACAACTACCACCGCTGTTGCCACTACAACTGCTATTGCTACTACTACTAATACTAATAGTACTGCTACTACAACTGCTACAACTTCCACTGCTACAACTCCTACTACTAGAACAATAACAACTACTACTACTACAACTTCCCCTACTACTACAACTAGTACCAAGACTTTCACTACAACACCTACTACCACTACTACTCCTACTACTTCTACAGCAACTACTATTGCCCCTGTTACTACTACTATTGCCACTACTACATCTACTATTACTAGTACTACTGTTGCTTCTACTAATTACTAATTCTCCTACTACTACAACTACTACTACTACTCTAACTACTACTACTGCTATTGCTGCTATTACTACTCTTCTTCCCCAACTTCTACTACTACTACAACTACTATTACTATGTCTACTATTACTACTACTAATACTACTACTACAGCTACTTTGACTATTGCTACTATTGCTACCAATACTACTACATATACAAATTCCACTACTACGGCAACTAGCACTTTTGTTACTACCACTACTACAACTACTTTTATGGTTACCCCTACTACAAATACTGCTACTCCATGTACTACTTCTGCAACTACTACTACTACTACTACTACTACTACTACTACTACTACTATTAATACTGCTACTACTTTTACTAATGCTAATGCTACTACTATTACTATTATTATTACTGCTGCTACTACTACTGCAGCAACTACTACTACTACTACTACCACTATGACAACTACGACTACCACTACTACTGCTACTACTACTGCTCCTGCTATAGCTAGTACTAGTACTAGTACTACTTCTACTACTACTACTACTACTACTAGTACTACTACTACTTCTGCTACTATTTCTACTTCTAGTACTAATACGACCTCTACTACTAGAAGTACTACTACTACTACTTTTACTAATACTACTACTAATTTACTACTCTTACTACCACTACTAATACTACTAATACTACTACCATAACTACAACTCCTACTGCTTTCGCTACTGTTACTAGGAGTACTACTACTACTACTATTCCTATTGCTACGACTACTAATACTACTACTACAACTACTACTACTACTACACATACTAGTACTACTATAACAACAACTACTACTACTCCTACTCCTACTCCTACTCCAAATACTACTCCTGCTACTACGACAACAACTACAACTGCAACGATGACTACTACTATTATTGCTGCTATTGCTCATGCAACTACTACAATGGCTACTATTACTACTGCTACTATTACTTCTACTACTACCACTAGTACTACCATGACTACTGCTACTAGTAGTACTACTACTAATATGATAATAACTACTACTGCTACAGCAACTGCAACACCTACTACTATAATTGCTACTAGTACTGCTACTACTAATACGATAATAACTACTGCTGCTACAGCAACTACAACACCTACTACTACAATTGCTACTAGTACTAGTACTACTACAACTACTACTACCACAACTACCACTCCTACTACTTCTATTACTACTAGTACTACAACTACAACTACAACTCCTATTACTATTGCTATAATAATAGTAGTAGTAGCAGCAACAATAGTTATTGTAGTAGTAGTAGCAATAGTAGTAGTACTAGTAATTGAAGTAGTAGTAGTAGTAGTGGCAACAACAATAGTAGTATTAGTAGTAGAAGAAGTAGTAGTAGTAGTAGTAATAATAATTGGAATAGTAGTCGTAATAGTAGTAATAGTAGTAATAGTACTAGCGGTACCTATAGTAGCAGTAGCAGTAGTACTAGAAGTAGTAGTCATAGGAGTATTAGTAGTTGTAGTTGTTGTAGTTGTTGTAGTTGTCGCTGTAGTGCTAGTAGAAGGAGTAGGAATTGGAGTAGTAGTATGAGTTATAGTAGTACTAGTATTGCTAGAAGGAGCAGTAGTAATTGTAGTAGTAGGAGTAGGAGTAGGAGTAGTTGTAGTAGTAGCAGCAGCTGTAGTTGTAGTTGTTGTTGTCAAAGTAGAAGCAGTAGCATTGGTAGTAGTAGTAGTAGTAGTCGGGGTATTAGTAGTATTAATAGTAGTAGTAATAGTAGTAGTAGTACTAGTACTAGTACTAGTACTAATACTAGTAGCAGTATTAGTAGTAGTAATACTCGTAGTTGTTGAAGTAGTAGTAGCACTAGTAGTTGTAGTATTAGAAGTAGTAGTAGTAGTAGTAGGAGAAGTAGTTGTAGTAGCAATAGTAGTAGTAGTAGTAGCAGTAATATGAGTAGTAGTAGTAAAAGTAATACTAGTAGCAGAAGTAATTGTAGGAGTAGTTTTAGGAGTAGCCATAGTAATAGTAGTAGTAGTAGTAGTGGTAGTAGCAGCAGCAGCACTAGTAGAAGAAGTAGTAGTAGTAGTAGTAGTAGTGGTAGTAGTAGTAGTACTAGTGGTACTAGTAGTAGCAACAACAACAGTTGTAGTAGTAGCAAAAGTAGTAGCAATAGCACTAGTTCTTATAGTTACAGCTATAGTAGTTGTAGTATTAGGAGCAGTAGCTTCTGTAGAAGGAGTAGTTGTGGTACTAGAAATTGAAATAGTCGTAGTAGTAGCAAGAGTAGTCGTAGTAGTAGCAAAAGTAGTAGTAGTAGCAGTAGTAGTAGTAGTTGTAGTACTAGTTAGTACTAGTAGTAGTAGTAGTAGTAGCAATAGTAGTACTAGTAGTAGTAGCAATAGTAGTGGCAATAGTAAAACTAGTACTTATAGTAGTGGTAGTAGTAGCAGTAGTTGTAGCAGTAGTAGACGTAGGTGTCGTAGAAGTTCTAGCAGTAGTAGAAGTAGTAGCAGGAGTAGTAGCATTGGTTGTACTAGTCGTAGTTGTAGTAGTAGTAGTAGGAATTCTATAGTATCAATAGTAGTAGTGTTAGTGATAGTGGTATAATAGTAGTAGTTCTAGTTGTAGTATCATTTTCAGTGGCAGAACTAGTAGTAGGTGTAGTATAAGTAGTAGTTGTAGTAGCAGCAGTAGTAGTTGCAATTGTAGGAATAGTAGGAGAAGTTGTAGAAGTAGCAGTGGTAGTAGTAGTGGTGGTAGTAATTACAGTAGCAGCAATAGTAGTAGTTGTATTGGTAGTTGTGAGATTAGTAGCAGTAGTAGTACAAGTTCTAGTAGTTGCAATAATATTTGCAAGAGTAGTAGCTATAGCACTAGTTGTAGCAGAAGTAGCTGTACCTGTTGCAGTAGTAACAGCCGTAGCAGTACTAGTAGTAGTAGTAGCAATTGCAGTTGAAGTAGTAGTAGCGGTGGTAGTAGTAAGAGTAGTAGTATTAGCAGCTATAGTAGTAGTCGTAGTAGTCGTACTAGTAGTAGTCACAGTAGTAGTAGCGCTGTAGTTGCTATAGTTGTAGTTAGTACAATAATAGTAGGAGGAGATGGAGTAGTTGTTGTTGTTGTTGTTGTTGCAGGAGTAGTAGTAGTGTCACTAGTATTAGCAATTGTAGAAATAGAAGAATTAGTAGTAGTAGTTGTTGTAGTAGCAGTAGCCGTATAAGCAGCAGTAGCAGTTGCAGTAGCACTAGTAATAGTAGTAGTAGAAGTTGCTGTAGTAGCAGTAGTAGCGATTATATAACAAATAATAGTGGCAGTAACCATAGTTGCAATTGTTGTAGTAGTAGTAGCAGTGGAAGTAACGGCAGTAGTAGCCGTAGCAGTGAAAGTAGCAACAGTAGTAGCCTTAATAGTTGCAATAGTAGTAGTAGCGGAAGTAGCAACCGCAGCAGTAGCAGTAGTAGTAGTAGAAGCAATAGCAGTGGTTCTAGTAGCACTAGTACAAGCAGCAGTAGTTGTAGTAGTAGCTGTAGCAGTATAATTACTACCACTACTCCTACTCGTACTTGGGCTACTACTACTACTATTCCTACACCTACCACTACTCCCAATTCTCCTATTCCTATAGCTTCTACTATCACTTCTACTGCTACTATTATTACTACTTCTACACCTATTCCTACTCTTGCTACAAATACTATTACTCCTGCTCCGACTACAGCCAATCCTAATCTTCTTGTTGTTGTAGTTGCTACTACAACTTCTACTACTACAATTACTGTTGATGCTGCTACTACTTCTACTGCTACACTTACTACAAATACATCTACTACTACTACTACTACTCTTAGTACTACTAGTCTTACTATTACCACCACTACTACGACTACTACCAATATTACTATAGCTACTACTACGACTACCACCATTACTACTACTACTACTACTACGACAACTACTACTCTTACTCCTACTCCTATTACTGCTACTACTACTACTCCAACTCCTACTACTACTACAACAACAACTGCTACTACTACTACTACTCCAACTCGTACTACAACCACTACCACCACGAATATTAAATTAATAGTGTTGTTGCAACTGCTTTTTCTACAACTACTTCTACAAGTACCACTGCTACTAATACTAATACCACTATTACCACTACCAGCACCACTACTACTATAACTACAACTATTACTGCTACTTTTACTGCTACTACTGCTACAACAACTGTTACTACAACTAGAACTACTACAGCTACTCAAACTGTTACTACAACTACTACTACTGCAATTGCAACCACAACTCCATCCGCTACTACTGCTGCTACTACTACTACTATTACCACCACCACTGCTCCCACTATTACTACAACAACAGCTACAACAACTACTACTACTACTACTTCGACTACTACTCCTTCTACTGCTACTACTACTACTACTACAACAACTATTACTAATACTACTACCACTGCTACAACTATTCCTGCTCTGACAAAAACAACTACTACAACTATTCCTGCTCTGACAAAAACAACTACTACAACTTTTGCGCCTACCACCACCACCACCACTACTACTACCAATAATACTGCAAAAACTCCTATTACTACTACTACTCCAACAACTACTACTACAAGTAAGGCTACTACCACTAGAAGTGCAACTACTACCACCACTATATCAACTAATACTATTCCTACTACTACTCCCACTCCAACTCCTCCACCTACTACTACTACTAGTTCTGCTACTAGTACAACTTATATTATTAGTACTACTACAACTACTACTTTTACGACGACTACTACTACTACTACTACTGCTATTGAAATCGACCTTCCTAACGCCGGCGATGCTCGCCGAAGTTTCCGAGGTCGCGGAAGCTCTTTTTCAAGAAGGAAAGTAGCAACAAGAAATAAGGAGAAGATATGGAGAAACTCTCGGATTCTTATTGCTAAATTCACATTCAACAATACTTGGATTTCTAAGATTTCTGCGATGCTATTTACAATGGAGGCGTGCCCCTTATATAGAGGGCACGGTGATGTAAACGCTCACATCAGCTGGTGGTATGAGCTAAGCGCTTACATCAGCATAATAGTTACCTATACTAGGGTAGGCCTATAGCCTTTACATAAGACTCCAAGGGAAGTCTTGTCCTAGGCGTAGCCTTTATATCCTTAGGCGTAGCCTTTACAAAAGACTCCAAAAGATATCTTATCCTATGGCGTAGCCTTTATATCCTAAGGCATAGCCTTTACAGAAGACTCCAAAAGACGTCGCTTTTCATAGGCTGGTAGCTCGTCCTTTGGCTAGGCTCGTCCTCTTGCTAGGCTTTGACTTCTTATTCCGTAGCTCTAGCTGCTACTGTACTGTACAATAGGATTCTACTTTCCTGTATTAGCTACTATACTTCCCACCACGCTCCGCCTGCTACGGGACAGTGGTAGCTATACTTCCCACCACGCTCCGTCTGCTATGAGACAGTGGTAGGGATTGCCTGCTTCTCCTTGACTCGCGCTCTCTTGTTGATGAACCATTTGTGGATGTTGTCTTCAAAGATTGGTCCATGTAGTCTTAGCGCCCAAGTCGGGTCCTGTGTTTGCTTCTTTCTAGGGGGCCTGTCATTTTGACGGAAGAGACTGTTGAGCATCCGCAGCTGCGTTGGTGTCGGTGCCCACCGTCGTCCGGCTATGGGTTCTGTGTTGCATGCCTTTGGCCATTTGAGTTGCATGGAGCCTGTCAGATGCTCCCTTGTTTTCCTGATAAGCAGCTTAATTTCAGATTGCTGCTCCTTGTCATAGTCTGCACATGCTATGTCCTTGAGAATTCTGTTGGTGTGGTCGTAGAGTTCTTGTATGATGAATCTCGGGTACTCTGTACGCCTTGGCACTTGCTCACCCTGCGGGATGTAGTGAACCACACAGTTGTGCATGACGCTTTCTGCAGGGACTACCTCCGTATGGAAACTATAGAAAAGTTTCCTTGTATCCCTGGATTCTCTTGGACTCCCATCTTCTGTGAGTGCTTCTTTTGGGCGGTAAAGCCATTGTCCTATGAGGGACATCTGTCCTCCTTTGTCTTGGAAAATCCCCTTGATAATAATTACATAGGGATGTTCATATATCGATTCGGGCGCCAGTAGTACCTCATCATGAAGATGGTAGGTTTCTCCATCTAGCCTGAATGGGAGGTAGTGTAGTTTCTCCTCTGGGCCCCTTCCGGAGGTTAGGACCGCCTTTCCTACGGGCTTTGCTGGGTACTCCTCTTGTGCTAGGGGAGAAGTACTTGTTGTTGGGGTAATGGAGCTTTGCCCATTGTTATGCCTAGTGCACCCTTCCTTTTGCGGTTGGCATCCTTTTTCGAGTTCCTGCAGAACATATATGACTTCATTTTGTATGAGTGGGCGGAGGGAGTTGTGGAGGTTTTGAGGATCCTCCCCTTCTGAGATGCTGTATATTGTATCACTCTGGTCCTCTCCTTCCTGCACAGATATTAAGTCATAATTATCTGGAACATTTATTTGCTCGAAGATAGCAACCATCTTTATGTTCTTTCTGTCATTAGATGCCTCCTCATCTCTTGGGAGGTAGCAGAATCTTCTTGGCGTTACTGCCGGCTTGTAGCTTCTGAACCGCAGAGAGATGCTCCCATCAAGGAGGCTCCTGCTCATGACCTCCTCAGGTTGAGTTGGTGCGGAGAGCTTCATTGGCCGGACAGTCCAGCTGCACCCTTGTAGTGCCTCTGCTGAGTATCTACATCCTGGGAGGGCGTGTACTCCGTGGCTTGCTAGGTAGTCGATGACTCCTTGAAATTCGTAGGCAAAGCCTACGTTTGGGGTATTCGAGAGCCTTCCTACCATGCCTCTAGTGATTAATAAATTAGACTCACCACTTTACCAGTTCTCGTATACCTTAGTTAGGATAGAGACTTGTATGTGCATGTAGAAGTCCTTGACAGTCATCATGACGTATACCAGCTGACTGCCTTTTGCTTGGTCCACCTCCATCGTGACCAGTAGTGCTTTGTTTCCTTCGTTCTGCTGTGCGTACGGTAGGGTCCATATTTCATTGCTGAAGCTTCTTCGAAAACTTCCCTGGTTCTGCTGCCCAGACTCCGTTGTTGTTTTGGATATTGCTGGAGTCGTGTTGGCCGCTGGTGGGTAACCTGGGGGTCCTGATTCCATTGAAGCATCTGTGGGGGGCATGTACGGCCTGCTCGGAGATGTTGCCGAGGTTAGTGTACTTATGTACAACCTCTCAGATAGCCTTTTGGCTAGTTTTCGTAGGGTAGGGTACTCCATCTCCGGTACTTCCTCTTCGATGCCTGCTGCAATAACATTGGCACTATGAGGGGGACAAGTGTTACCTTCCTCTTCATGCTTTTCAGAAGGTATGCTGGCTGGTTCCTCCTCATCAGGCTCTTTCTCATCATCTTCATTTCCCAATCCAGTTGGTTCGAGCTTTGGTTGAGCCTCTCCTTCAGCTGTTGTCTTGTAGACATTTTCCCGTAGTAGGATACTGGTGCACTCAAGTTCCTTGCTTGCTTCTGCTTCCTTTTCTTTCAGCTTCTCAGAGTCTTTTTGCAGGCTTGCGCCTAGTTCCAATTCCTTGACTCTTTCTTTGTAGTAGCCCACCTCTTTCTCTAGCCGTTCAATTTCCCCTTCACACCTTTCTTGCATTAGCCTCTGGAACGGTTCTGGTGGAGCTGGTGTAACTGGGACCGCTGTCTTAAAGTAATAGGGTCCACATAGGTTACAGGCAGTAACCTTGCATTTGGGGCAATGAATCCTTGCCCGCTACATTATTTGGATCTTGCAACACACGCACTTTTCTTCTCGTGGCTGCACGAAGTCATTATGCTGCCAAGAATGAGAACATTGTCCTTGGAAGTAAGGCAGCGTTACCTGAGGGCGATACCCTCCTTCTCGTTCTCCCAGAACACAAACTGCTTTCTCCTGCTCAGGTGGTTCGAGGGAGCTGTGCAGACTTTGGGTTGATAAAGAGGAGTGACGGTTCTTTTTGCGTTCTGCTTCTTGTAGTTCTTGTAGATACTGCGCATTAAAAGGGATCTCCACATAGTTGGTGTTGTGAAAAGGCCTGTAATAAGAAGAGGTTAGAGGGTAATTGTTTCTTCTGGTGAAGTACTCCTCCTCTGGAGCCTCGTACTCATAGGATTGTTGGTAGCTTTGCTGGTCCTGATAACACCAATTGTAGTAGTCTTCCCGTGGGGTAGGCAGGTAGTCAGCCATCAGCCTTCAAGCTTTTGCACTTCCTCAGCAAGTATCTGGTAAGGATCCCGAAAGACCCTTAGTTTGCCTCGTGCCTCCTGAGGCCTTCGTGTGCGCCTCTCGTGCTGTTGGAGAAGCTTGTCCAGCCGTTCAAGGCTGTCGCCTGGTTCTCTTTGCTGGGGTTGTTGCCTGAACGCCTCGAGTACGAGTCCTCGGGCCTCTTGTTTTGAAAGGGGCCTGCGGTCTAGGACTGCAGTTGTTAAAGTCTTCAGAGAAATCTCGAGCCTCGAGATCTCTTGTGTGCAAGCTTGATGCAGTTCAAAGAGTTGTTTTAAATTCTTTAAGTTAACTCTTGATGCAATACAAGTTTTGTCATAAATAACGGACAAATTGTGAGCTAGTTGGTTGGTGGAAACTTTCGTTACTAAAGCAAGGTCAAGATACTCAAGGCTAGAGGTTCGGGAACGTTCATACCCCTCCTGAATGGATTTTTCCCATGCTTCAGACATATGGGCTAAAAAGTTCACAGTTACCATAATTTCCCAAGGATAAATTCCCGTATTAGGTTAAACATGGCAATTCCTTACTGGATTAAAACAATGCTTCAGGATCATACAGGTGTGCCCTTGGGCTTCCTCACGGCCACTCGCCTTCACTGCCAAGTTAGGACCTGTCCTTTTTCCTTACACACAGCTCTTCACCCAGTCAGTAAAAACCATGCTTAATTCTAATCCGCAAATGACCACAAAGGAAAAGATAGCACTTATGAAATCTTAACACAACATCTTAACACAGTAGTGAAAATCAGGATTTGGGTAAGTACGACCCTTACCTCGCACTCTTGGCACCTTGACCTCTTGGGGGTTCTACTCCGCCATATCTTTAGCTAGCTCTGATACAATGAAATCGACCTTCCTAACGCCGGCGATGCTCGCCGAAGTGTTCGAGGTCGCGGAAGCTCTTTTTCAAGGAGGAAAGTAGCAACAAGAAATAAGGAGAAGATATGGAGAAACTCTCGGATTCTTATTGCTAAATTCACACAACACTTGGATTTCTAAGATTTCTGCGATGTTTATTTACAATGGAGGCGTGCCCCTTATATAGAGGGCACGGTGATGTAGGCGCTCACATCAGCTGGTGGTATGAGCTAAGCGCTTACATCAGCATAATAGTAGCCTATGCTAGGGTAGGCCTATAGCCTTTACATAAGACTCCAAGGGAAGTCTTGTCCTAGGCATAGCCCTCTTATCCTAAGGCGTAGCCTTTACAAAAGACTCCAAAAGAGATCTTATCCTAAGGCGTAGCATTTATATCCTAAGGCATAGCCTTTACAGAAGACTCCAAAAGACGTCGCTGTCATAGGCCGGTAGCTCGTCCTTTGGCTAGGCTCGTCCTCTTGCTAGGCTTTGACTTCTTATTTTGTAGCTATAGCTACTACGTACTGTACAACAGGAACCTACTTTCCTGTATTAGCTTCTATACTTCCCACCACGCTCCGCCTGCTACGGGTCAGTGGTAGCTATACTTCCCACCACGCTCTGCCTGCTACGGGTAGTGGCGATGTTCAGTGGGGTGCCGTTTGCTGGTGCTAGGGCCTCTTCCAGATTGTCCACAGCTGTGGCCTTCTTGCACAGGGGTAGTATGAAAGGTAACCGTATTACCTTGTATACGTACTCCCCCATCCATAGTTCGCAAGAAGTTGCATCCAAGAATGAAGTGGATTCCAGTCTTTGGCTTTATGTGGAAGCTGTATGTGCAGGGGATTTGGAAGCTGCTACCTCCGATGTACATCTTTCCCTGCTTGAGTCTCCTGTTCGTCATTTGTAGAGAGTTGACTCCGTTGACTTGTATGATGCAATTAGTTGGTGCCAGTGCTTCAGGTGGTACTGATGCTTCATCAATGCAGCACGTGGTAGCTCCTGTGTCTAGTATTGCTTGTACTTGGAACCTGGGAAGATTTGGTATTTCAAGTACAATAAGCATACTATAGAGCATGTTGTTTACCATTCTTGGTTCCGCGTTGAGCTGGGTTGCTCTGTCTATTGCACTTGCTGGGAATAGAACATTAGTATGTCTTTGTCCTTCCGCTGGTTCTGCTGCCGATTTTTCTCCCTTTTTCTTATAGTGTTCGTGCAGGTCTGCTTCTAACTCCTGTGCTCTCCCTTCGACTTCTTTCATCAGTCGCTCAATTTCTTTCTCGCACCATGTAATATAATATCGTTGCTCCTGTATAAGCTTGCATTTGGGGCAATGGAGTTTCACCTTTTGCATTGTTTGGTGCATGCAGTATGTACCTCTTTGTGGGCAGTTTTCTTCTCCTGTACTGCTGGTCCTTCCGCTTGCTGTTGCGTTGGAGTGTAGCTGCTTTGCCTTGGTGTTGTGAGTGTTCTGCAAGCTGCTAGCCGGATTGATGAAGGCTTCTGGGTGTTTATCCAGCAGTACTATTGTCCTTTCAATCAGGAGCCCAATTTCACATTGCCTTTTCATGTCATAGTCATTTGTCACTAGGTCCTTTAGAATCTTTTGAGTGTGGTCATAAATTTCCTGCACAATGAATCCAGGATGCTTTGTGCGGAGTGGCAGCTGCTTGTTTCGTGGGATGTAATGAACCACACATTTGTGCATGATAGATTCTATAGGGAGTATAGTAGTGTGGAAACTATAAAAGAGTTCCCTAGTATCCCTGAATCTCCTTGTACTCCCATCAATCAGGCATGCTTCTTCCGGGCGATATAACCATTGCCCAGTAAAGCATATTCTTCCATCCTTGTCTTGGAAAATCTTCTTGATAATTATGACATAAGGCTCTTCATTCTTTGTGTTAGGGAAAAGCATTACCTCATCAGCCAGATTGTAGGTTTCTTCATTTAAGTTGAAGCAATGCAACACTTTCTTCTTCCTCTGCTTCTTCCCTTGGCATTGATCCTTCTCTTCTTGTGGAAGGTGATATGCCTCTTTGACCTCTCCGTGGCTGACTTCCTTCAGACGGAGTATTTCAGCTTCCGTTGCTGTATTGTCCTGCGGGGCATTTGCTTCATTGTTTATTGAGGAGTTGGCAGGTTTCTTTCCCTTAGCTGATCCTTCCTCATAGTTCCAGCCAGTAGCTTCGCTGGCCTTGGGAAAAGGCAAGTAGAATGATGGGGGTGGTGAGTATCGGACATAATAATCAAACTTACCACTGGGTTCCCCTAGGGTATCCCATTCCTTCTTCTTGCCAAAGGCATGGATGCCTCCTTTATCTGGAAGGGGGTTAAACACAGCCCCTTCGAGAATGTCGGATTCTGTGTCCTTTCTTGGTCCTCCTGGTTCTTGATTCGTCATAGCAGTTGTAAGAGTATTCTTCTTCTTCTTTTTCCTGGCCTTCTTTAGATCTGTAGTGTTTGGATCTTGCGGCGTTTCTTGTAGCTGGGTGATCTCCTCTTCGCACCATGAGATGTAGCCGTGTTGCTCTTTAATCGTCTGTTTGAACTGCCCGCAGTGGAGTTGCTGTAGTGATTCCCTTTCGTAGCGAGGGCAGCTTTGGTGCTTGTCTTCGATTTCTAGCATAAAGAGCGTAGTCATTTGATTTAGCATACCACGGGGGTTTGTTACCTCTTCAGAGTTGGTCCTGCTTGGTTCTTCCCTTCTTGCAAAAGTCTCCTCACATAGCCCGAGCTGTTCGGGTTTTATCAAGAGGGCTCCTTTGTTCTGCTGTGCGGATGGTAGGGTCCACATTTTATTGAGGAAGCCTCTTCGGAAACTTCCTTGGTTCCACTGCCCAGACTCCGTTGTTGTTCTAGATATTGCTGGAGTCGTGTTGGCTGCTGGCGGGTAACCTGGTGGTCCTGGTTCCATTGAAGCATCTGTGGGGGGCATGTATGGCCTGCTCGGAGATGTTGCCGAGGTTAATGTACTTGTGTACAACATCTCAGATGGCCTTTCGACTAGCTTTTGCAGGACAGGGTACTCCATCTCCGGTACTTCTTCCTTGATGCCTGCTACAATAGTAGCATTATGAGGGGGGACAAGTGTTACCTTCCTCTTCATGCTTTTCAGAAGGTATGCTGGCTGGTTCCTCCTCATCAGGCTCTTTCTCATCATCTTTATTTCCCAATCCAGTTGGTTCGGGCTTTGGTTGAGCCTCTCCTTCAGCTGTTGTCTTGTAGACATTTTCCCGTAGTAGGATACTGGTACACTCCAGTTCCTCGCTTGCTTCTGCTTCCTTTTCTTTGAGCTTCTCAGAGTCTTTTTGCAGGCTTGCGCCTAGCTCTAATGCCTTGACTCTTTCTTTGTAGTAGCCCACCTCTTTCTCCAGCCGTTCAATTTCCCCTTCACACCTTTCTTGCATCAACCTCTGGAACGGTTCTGGTGGAGCTGGTGTAACTGGGACCGCTGTCTTAAAGTAATAGGGTCCACATAGGTTACAGGCAGTAACCTTGCATTTGGGGCAATGAATCCTTGCCAGCTGCATTGTTTGGATCTTGCAACACACGCACTTTTCTTCTCGTGGCTGCACGAAGTCATTATGCTGCCAAGAATGAGAACATTTTCCTTGGAAGTAAGGCAGCGTTACCTGAGGGCGATACCCTCCTTCTCGTTCTCCCAGAACACAAAATGCTTTCTCCTGCTCAGGTGGGTCGAGGGAGCTGTGCAGACTTTGGGTTGATAAAGAGGAGTGACGGTTCTTTTTGCGTTCTGCTTCTTGCAGTTCTTGTAGATACTGCGCATTAAAAGGGATCTCCACATAGTTGGTGTTGTGAAAAGGCCTGTAATAAGAAGAGGTTAGAGGGTAATTGCCTCCTCTGGTGAAGTACTCCTCCTCTGGAGCCTCGTACTCATAGGATTGTTGGTAGCTTTGCTGGTCCTGATAACACCAATTGTAGTAGTCTTCCCGTGGGGTAGGCAGGTAGTCAGCCATCAGCCTTCAAGTACTAGTTCTCGGGCCTCCTGTTTTGAAAGGGGGGGGGGCCCGCTGTCTAGGACTGCAGTTGTTAAAGTCCTCAGAGAAATCTCGAGCCTCGAGATCTCCTGTGTGCAAGCTTGATGCAGTTCGAAAAGTTTTCTTAAGTCCTTCTGATGCAATACAGGTTTTGTAGTAAATAACAGACAAGTTCTAAGCTAGTTGATTGGTGGAAACTTTTGTTACTAAAGCAAGGTCAAGATACTCAAGGCTAGAGGTTCGGGAACGTTCATACCCCTCCTGAATGGATTTTTCCCATGCTTCAGACATATGGGCTAAAAAGTTCACAGTTACTACAATTTCCAAAGGATAAATTCCCGTATTAGGTTAAACATGGCAATTCCTTACTGGATTAAAACAATGCTTCAGGATCATACAGGTGTGCCCTTGGGCTTACTCACGGCCACTCACCTTCACTGCCAAGTTAGGACCTGTCCTTTTTCCTTACACACAGCTCTTCACCCAGTCAGTAAAAACCATGCTTAATTCTAATCCGCAAATTACCACAAAGGAAAAGATAGCACTTATGAAATCTTAACACAACATCTTAACACAGTCGTGAAAATCAGGATTTGGGTAAGTACGACCCTTACCTCGCACTCTTGGCACCTTGACCTCTTGGGGGTTCTACTCCGCCATATCTTTAGCTAGCTCTGATACCATGAAATCGACCTTCCTAACGCCGACGATGCTCGCCGAAGTTCCGAGGTCGCGGAAGCTCTTTTTCAAGGAGGAAAGTAGCAACAAGAAATAAGGAGAAGATATGGAGAAACTCTCGGATTCTTATTGCTAAATTCACACGATGCTTACAATACTTTGGATACTTAGATTTCTGCGATGCTCATTTACAATGGAGGCGTGCCCCTTATATAGAGGGCACGGTGATGTAAGCGCTCACATCAGCTGGTGGTATGAGCTAAGCGCTTACATCAGCATAATAGTACCCTATACTAGAGTAGGCCTATAGCCTTTACATAAGACTCCAAGGGAAGTCTTGTCCTAGGCGTAGCCTTTATATCCTAAGGTGTAGCCTTTACAGAAGACTCCAAAAGAGATCTTATCCTAAGGCGTAGCCTTTATATCCTAAGGCATAGCCTTTACAGAAGACTCCAAAAGACATCGCTGTCATAGGCTGGTAGCTCGTCCTTTGGCTAGGCTCGTCCTCTTGCTAGGCTTTGACTTCTTATTTCGTAGCTATAGCTACTACGTACTGTACAACAGGAACCTACTTTCCTGTATTAGCTTCTATACTTCCAGGAAGTATAGTAGCTAATACAGGAAAATAGAATCCTGTTGTACAGTACAGTAGCAGCTAGAGCTATGAAATAAGAAGTCAAAGCCTAGCAAGAGGACGAGCCTAGCCAAAGGACGAGCTACCAGCCTATGACAGCGACGTCTTTTGGAGTCTTCTGTAAAGGCTATGCCTTAGGATATAAAGGCTACGCCTTAGGATAAGATCTGTTTTGGAGTCTTCTGTAACGGCTACGCCTTAGGATATAAAGGCTACGCCTAGGACAAGACTTCCCTTGGAGTCTTATGTAAAGGCTATAAGCCTACTCTAGTATAGGTAACTATTATGCTGATGTAAGCGCTTAGCTCATACCACCAGCTGATGTGAGCGCTTACATCACCGTGCCCTCTATATAAGGGGCACGCCTCCATTGTAAATAAACATCGCAGAAATCTTAGAAATCCAAGTATTGTGTGAATCTAGTAATAAGAATCCGAGAGTTTCTCCATATCTTCTCCTTATTTCTTGTTGCTACTTTCCTTCTTGAAAAAGAGCTTTCGCGACCTCGGAAACTTCGGCGAGCATCGCCGGCGTTAGGAAGGTCGATTTCATGGTATCAGAGCTAGTTAAAGATATGGCGGAGTAGAACCCCCAAGAGGTCAAGGTGCCAAGAGTGCGAGGTAAGGGTCGTACTTACCCAAATCCTGATCTTCACTACTGTGTTAAGATGCTGTGTTAAGATTTCATAAGTGCTATCTTTTCCTTTGTGGTAATTTGCGGCTTAGAATTAAGCATGGTACTTACTGACTGGGTGAAGAGCTGTGTGTAAGGAAAAAGGACAGGTCCTAACTTGGCAGTGAAGGCGAGTGGCCGTGAGTAAGCCCAAGGGCACACCTGTATGATCCTGAAGCATTGTTTTAATCCAGTAAGGAATTGCCATGTTTAACCTAATACGGGAATTTATCCTTGGGAAATTATGGTAACTGTGAACTTTTAGCCCATATGTCTGAAGCATAGGAAAAATCCATTCAGGAGGGGTATGAACGTTCCCGAACCTCTAGCCTTGAGTATCTTGACCTTGCCTTAGTAACAAAAGTTTCCACCAACCAACTAGCTCACAACTTGTCTGTTATTTACAACAAAACCTGTATTGCATCAAGAGTTAACTTAAAGAACTTAAAATAACTCTTCGAACTGCATCAAGCTTGCACACAAGAGATCTCGAGGCTCGAGATTTCTCTGAGGACTTTAACAACTGCAGTCCTAGACAGCAGGCCCCCCCCCTTTCAAAACAGGAGGCCCGAGAACTAGTACTTGAAGGCTGATGGCTGACTACCTGCCTACCCCACGGGAAGACTACTACAATTGGTGTTATCAGGACCAGCAAAGCTACCAACAACATTATGAGAACGAGGCTCCAGAGGAGGAGTACTTCACCAGAGGAGACAATTACCCTCTAACCTCTTCTTCTTACAGGCCTTCTTACAGCACCAACTATGTGGAGATCCCTTTTAATGTGCAGTATCTACAAGAACTGCAAGAAGCAGAACGCAAAAAGAACCGTCACTCCTCTTTATCAACCCAAAGTCTACACAGCTCCCTCGACCCACCTGAGCAGGAGAGAGCAGTTTGTGTTCTTGGAGAACGAGAGGAGGGTATCGCCCTCAGGTAACGCTGCCTTACTTCCAAGGAAAATGTTCTCATTCTTGGCAGCATAACGACTTCGTGCAGCCGCGAGAAGAAAAATGCGTGTGCTGCAAGATCCAAACAATGCAGCGGGCAAGGATCCATTGCCCCAAGTGCAAGGTTACTGCCTGTAACCTATGTGGCCCCTATTACTTTAAAACAGCGGTCCCAGTTACACCAGCTCCACCCGAACCATTCCCTAACCAGAGGCTGATGCAAGAAAGGTGTGAAGGAAAAATTGAACGGCTGGAGAAGGAGGTGGGCTACTACAAAGAAAGAGTCAAGGAAGTGGAACTAGGCGCAAGCCTGCAAAAAGACTCTGAGAAGCTGAACGAAAAGGAAGCAGAAGCAAGCAAGGAACTGGAGTGCACCAGTATCCTACTACAGGAAAGTGTCTACAAGACAACAGCTGAAGGAGAGGCTCAACCGAAGCCTGGACCAAAAATAGTAAAGAATATGCTCTACAACATGACTGTTGAACTTGAAATACCTAACATTCCTAGGTTCCAAGTCAGAGCCATACTAGACACAGGAGCAACAACCTGCTGTATTGATGAAGCTTCAGTACCACCCGAAGCACTGGAGAAAAATAGCTTCGTGGTACAATTCAGCGGGATAAACTCAAAGCAATCGGTGGACAAAAAACTAAAAGGTGGAAGGATGCATATTGGGGATAACAGCTTCAAGATCCCCTACACTTACAGCTTCAAAATGGAGCTAGGTGATGGCATCCAGATGATAATTGGATGCAACTTTATAAAAGCCATGCAAGGAGGAGTTCGGATAGAAGGTAACATCGTAACCTTCTATAAAAATCTAACTGTTATCAGTACTACTCCCACAGTATCGGTGGCCGCCGTCGTAGAAGAATTGGAGCTGGAGGAAGAAGAGTATATTGATATCCAGCAATCAGTATACTACAATACAGGGCTCAGCAGGGAGTCCTTCCTCCAAAAATTTCAACCAGTAATAACAAGGCTGAAAGAAGCAGGGTTTATTGGCGAAAAACCGTTAAAGCACTGGGCAAAGAACAAAGTGGTGTGCCATCTGGATATCAAAAATCCAGACTTTGTTATAGAAGATCGTCCTATGAAGCATGTCACCCCACAACTGCAGGACACCTTCAAAAGGCACGTAGAAGCCCTACTGACCATGGGAGTCACCCGGCCAAGTAGGAGTCGGCACAGGACAACGGCCTTCATCGTAAGGTCAGGAACAATCGTCGACCCGACTACAGGCAAAGAGGAAAAAGGGAAAGAGAGAATGGTCTTCAACTACAAGCGTCTGAATGACCTTACAAACAAAGACCAATACAGCCTCCCAGGGATCAATACTATCCTAAGGAGGGTAAGCCACAGCAAGGTCTACTCTAAGTTTGACCTGAAACGTGGTTTCCATCAGGTGGCCATGCACCCAGATTCTATTGAATGGACCGCATTCTGGGTCCCCTCTGGCCTATACGAATGGTTGGTCATGCCGTTCGGCCTGAAGAATGCCCCAGCCGTATTCCAACGAAAAATGGACCATTGCTTCAAAGGTACAGAAAACTTCATTGCCGTCTACATCGACGACATTCTTGTTTTCTCACAGACAGAAGCAGAGCATGCTAAGCACCTGAACATCATGCTCGATATTTGTGAGGAGCATGGGCTCGTCCTGAGTCCTACAAAAATGAAGGTAGCGGTAACAGAAGTGGAGGTCCTAGGTGCCATCATCGGGAACCAAAGGATCCGGCTGCAGCCTCACGTGATCAAGAAAATCACGGAGGTACAAAATAAATCACTCATGACCAAGAAGGGGCTTCGTTCCTGGTTAGGCGTCCTCAATTATGCCAGGAATTACATTCCCACCTTGGGAAGGCTCCTCAGCCCACTGTATGCAAAAACCAGCCCAACTGGAGAAAAGAAAATGAACCAACAGGATTGGGCTCTAGTGGGCCAGATTAAAAAATTAGTCCAGCAACTACCGGACTTGGAAGTACCCCCTACAGAGAGCTACATCCTTCTAGAAACAGATGGCTGCATGGAAGGATGGGGGGGCATCTGCAAATGGAAGCCGCTGAAATATGATCCGAAATCCGCAGAACATGTGTGTGCTTACGCAAGTGGGAAATTTAACCCCATCAAATCCACCATCGATGCGGAGATCTATGCGGTAATGAACTCACTGGAAGCACTAAAGATCTACTACTTGGATAGAAAGGAACTAACGATTCGGACCGACTGCCAAGCTATAATTAGCTTCTTCAACAAGTCTCCGAATCACAAGCCTTCCAGGATACGCTGGATCGCCTTCACGGACTATATTACTAGGATAGGGATCCCGGTACACTTCGAACACATCGAGGGCAAGGATAATCAGCTCGCTGACTCCTTGTCACGATTACTTTCTTCTTTAGTCTGTGCAGGATGGCCAGCCGAAGAAGACCTTGGAACTCTGGAGCTCGTGGCCACAGCAATTAAAGAAGTCCAAGCAGCCCCAGCATACAAGGCGTGGCAGGACCTAGCCGAGATGCTCCTACAACTGCCGGGTTCCCTGCAAATGAGCAGGATATCCGTGCAGCCGCAGCAACAGCAATCACCGCACTTCGGCAACTGTGTAATCTCCACACCAGCAAGCTATGGGAGTGCGAACGACTCAGCAACCAGGATCACTTTTGGGCCACCTGGTACCCTACAATGGCCCAGATAGACCAGCAGCTCCAGAATACCCTCCGACTAGTCCAAGACGCCGTTTCCAGGACCAGCCCCTTTTCACTCTCTCAGACGCACACGGAGCGTGCTGGGAAGCGTAACTGGCCGAAGAAGGCGACATCCCACTGTACAAAGCCACTGTCCCATAGCAGGCGGAGCGTGGTGGGAAGTATAGAAGCTAATACAGGAAAGTAGAATCCTGTTGTACAGTACAGTAGTGACTAGAGCTACGGAATAAGAAGTCAAAGCCTAGCAAGAGGACGAGCCTAGCCAAAGGATGAGCTACCAGCCTATGACAGCGACGTCTTTTGGAGTCTTCTGTAAAGGCTATGCCTTAGGATATAAAGGCTACGCCTTAGGATAAGATCTCTTTTGGAGTCTTCTGTAAAGGCTACGCCTTAGGATATAAAGGCTACGCCTAGGACACGACTTCCCTTGGAGTCTTATGTAAAGGCTATAGGCCTACTCTAGTATAGGTAACTATTATGCTGATGTAAGCGCTTAGCTCATACCACCAGCTGATGTGAGCGCTTACATCACCGTGCCCTCTATATAAGGGGCACGCCTCCATTGTAAATAAACATCGCAGAAATCTTAGAAATCCAAGTATTGTGTGAATCTAGCAATAAGAATCCGAGAGTTTCTCCATATCTTCTCCTTATTTCTTGTTGCTACTTTCCTTCTTGAAAAAGAGCTTCCGCGACCTCGGAAACTTCGGCGAGCATCGCCGGCGTTAGGAAGGTCGATTTCGAGTCTGTTTCTATGTGTTTTTTTAAGAAAAATCCCTTCTGAGGTGTCCTTTTATTTCTTAAAAATATTAGTAATTTTCAATCTTACAATAGGCTTCCCTAGAGTAAGTATGACATTGTCTTCTCTTTCTAAATCAATTACTTCTATCTGAAGAGGCAATTATCATTTATATTTCAATCCATTTCGCTTGTGGTGATAACTATGATATATGTTATCATGTGGTTTCTATACTGAAATGGATAGTTGATGGTTGAGCTCTCTGTATTTTTTTTATTTCAATATATTAATTGTTGTAAAATCTATTAATAGAAACACACCTATTTCATGTGTTGGGCAGTTTTAGTTTTGTTAAATTCTTCTTTGTAGAAACTTTTGGTATAGATCATCCAGTGAGATAGTCAGATAATTGCCAAGCATGCTTAGATCATGATCTTCCTCTAAAATAAAATTTGTTGTCTAATATTTCTTCAGATCATAACCTTCATGTCTTTTATACATATCATGTTTCCTATTTTAACTTTTGTCACCATACTGATTTCAGAGGCCAAGTGACAAGGAACTTCTCCACCATTGGTTCATTAGGAATGCCCAGAAAAGCACAAGACTTTTGGAGAGAATAAGGTGGTAGATTTCATTCATACTTTAGACAACCTTTTTATGGAGATGTTAGCATTCTTTTCATTCATTTGAGAGTTCTAAATTTTTTCTGATTATTTGCCATAATTAATTGAATCAGAGAATGTCCAAAGCTTCACTTAAGCAAAGAAGGAATAGAAACCCAGGGAAATGGGCAGAAGTCTTTTGAGAATACATCAAGCACTATGAGAGTGGCCAAAGAATCAAGTGATGGAACACCAAGGTTGAGGTATGCTATGTGCTTTTAGTTGTTTTAATCCAATTCTGTGGTCCATTTTCAACCCATCATCAGTGAACACATATCTATGTTGTACCTTGATTCATACGGGCAATATGATGCATGACAAACAGGTCTACTCACATGGATATTTGAAGGTTTTACTAGGCTATAAGTGTGTACTTGAGAAGAATGACTGTATCCAAAGTAGGGAGATATGCTCTATGTTGCATATTTTCATGGTTAGACATCTCTAATCTGTTGCCATCTGCTGTGTCTCCTTCCCTGCCATATCATAAGCCTATTTCCTGCTGAATATTTTTTTATCTTGCTTCTTATTTACTTTGTGATTGAGTTAGCCAAGGAAAGGATCTCAGGAGTAGTGGCTGGGGCTTGGGCATGGGCAAAGCACAAGGTACTAGAACAATCCATGCAGGCAAATCACTGGGTACAGGACCTGTCGGCACCCGTGACTTATATAGTATAGGAACTATTCAAACAAATGGGTTACAGGGTACATGAACTATTCGCAGTACTCTAAAGCCACCGGCCATTTCAACAAGAGAAAAAGTCCGATGCTTCATCCAACCCTAGTCTACCTACAAAGACTGGTGACTTTGTAAATCTTTGGATGTCAGGATCTAAAAATTCTCTTGATGATTGAACCTCTGAAGTTTTTGTGCTGAAAGAAGATGAAATGGAAGATAATGATGAGGGCCTTGAAAATTCTTTAGATGACGTAAAATATTTTTTCTTAATTCTTTTTTCCCTGTCCATTCTATCATCTTTTTTGAGCAGTCAATTTCCAGGATTACCCATCTGTGAGTGGGTCAGAAACTATTGTTTTACGGGGTTCAAAGCATTCTAAACATACACCATTTCACAATCAGAGCACCACAACAAACCATTTAAATTGAATGAAGTGCTTTATTAAGTAGTGGCGCTGCTTGTTTTGATTGATTCACTTTATAGTTTTGATTGTGTAGCCTGCAAGTAGATTCACTTCTATTGAAGATATATCTATCAATGGTACGGTTGTCTTTCGATCAGAGCATGATGAATCTATCAGTCCTCACAATCCAAAGTCCAGATTAAGATTTCAAGAGAAAACACCAACTACCTCTCCTAAAGACAGTGCAGCGAAGCTTGCAAAGGTTTTTCTTAATTTTTGTACACTTGAATCATTCAAAATGTAGGTTTGATGCCAGTGTTATCAGTTTCTTTTATCAAGAGCACATAGCATACTTTTAGGCAAAGGATACATTGCAAGCTACATTAAAGAAAGGAAATGCTTGGGAAAGGTTTGCTCCAAGTAGACATAGAAAGGAAGTACCAAAAGTAAAAGCAGTCGAAAAAACTAGCAATTCCACACCTTCTAGGTATACATCATGTATTTACTGATTATGGTGTAATATGATTTCTAAAATCATTGAGCTATCTTCTTATTTTTTGTTCTTTTAATAATTATTTTGATTCTGTGATCATTCTGCTTTTTTGTGCTTTTGATTCTATGTTTTTCTTATGTAAATACTATTTTGATGCCACGAGATTATTGGCAAAGGTTGCATTCTTGCTTCAGTTTTCAATAAATAAAGGTTAGGATTTTCTATTTTGTGGTATTTTCTGAGTCCAGAGGTTATTATCATAAGATTATTGTTAAAGGATGCAGCTTTGATTTAGTTATCAGTAGGTATCAATCGAGGTTTTCTATTAGCTAGACTTTTTTGACTATCTCATCTGTTTACTAAAGCTAATTGGGGTCCAAGAGGCCCCGGGTTATTTTTGGATAACATTTTTGTTGCTTACAGGCATTTGTATTTGTCTTCTTTGTTGTTGTGATCTGTCATTGCATATGAGGATCTTAATAGGGACATCAGTATATCCAAAAGTCTCTCTTCTTGATCACATGAACATTTAATTACATGACACTAATCGCAATAGATGGTGTGAGATTCTTATCAAGGTTTCAATGCACAGTATTACCAATAGTATTTGAGTTTTTTTCCGAAAAATTATGCACATAACTCAAAAACCAATTGCTAATTAAGTTTCTGATTCTTCTTAGTGAGGCTTTGGTTTGCAAAAATGGAGGACATGGAGATCACAAAGATGTTGATCGCTCACCTGAAGTGGAAGGACTTAATGTGCACCAAGGTTTGTCGTATTTCTTTAGAAGAAGCATAAGAAGCTAAAAGTTCAAGGCATGTTGTTTTGATCATTTTGCAAGTTTAAATCTATTATATTTTAGTCTCTATTCAATCATAAAACCCTAGACATTTTATGTTTATTTAGTTTTATCACTACATACTATTGGTACACTCATTTTGGTTTATGTGATGCTTGGAGCTTAATATATCAACTTGTTGATTCTTGGACGGCATATATGGAATAGTGATAAGACCATTATCTAACTTCTCTTTAATGAAATGTCGATCCACCACAGTATGCTTTGTCCTGTCATGTTGAACTGGATTTTTAGCAATCCTTACAATTGACTTGTTTTCACAATACAACCTCATAGCTCCTCTTTTAATTCTTAGATCATCCAAAATTATCTTAAGTCACAATAACTCATATTTACTTTTCTATCTTACAACTTGTTCCTCTAATTTTTCTTTTTATTGTTTTATATCTTTAAATTCTCCTTACTTTTCTTTTTGATTAGAGATTTTGTGTTTCCATTTCTTTTTTATATTACTTTTTACTTTTCATCTTTTCTATTTTTTGCTTCTTTTTATTTTTCTGTCTAATATCTTATTTTTCTTAATATTCTTCTACTCTTTTATATTTAGGTTTATTTTGTACCATATTTTTTGTTTTATATTTTTATTTATTTTTCTACTCTACATCTTGTTCTTCTTCTCTTAATTTTTATTTTTTTTTATTTTATATGTTCAAATTCTTACTCTTAAATTTTCTTTTCCTCTACTTCTTAAGTTTACCTTTTGTACACAATTTTCTATTTTGTATTTTATGATTAATTATATATATATATTTTGTTCAATTCCCTATTTTACATCTTGTTCCTCCTCTCTTAATTTTTTTATTTTTCTATTTTATATCTTTAAATTCGTTTTCATTTTCTCTCAAATATATAATTTTTTGGGTTTTTTTTTCTTATTTCTATTTTATGATTAACTTTTTGTTTCATCCCTTCTCTTAATTTTCTATTTGTTTATTTTGTATTTTTTTTATATTTTATATTTTTTATATCTTTCTCATTTTTTCTCTATTTCTGGTTGTAGTTAATTCTACATTTTATATATTTTTTGTATCAATTTTCTATTTTATATTTCACTCTTTTTTCCTATTAATTTTCCTTTTATATTTTTTTATGTCTTTGATTTTGAAATTATTCTTCTTTATCTTCTTAATTTTTCATTTTATCTTTTATTTTATTTTCTCATTTTTTTCCAAAATTTTCTAAGTTGTTGTCTTCTAGTTTATATTTAGTTTTATTTTTTATATGTTTTTATCCTAGTTTTCTATTTTATGCTTTTTGTTGTATACTCCTTTTGTTCCCTTAAAATCTATTTTATATTGAATGGATATAAAATCCTATCGATAGGATTTTAATCTTAATGCTATCAGGTTTTAAATTGTTATCTTTATTTACGGATTAGTAAAAATGGTCTGTAATGGTGTAATAAAATTTATTAGCAATTTAGTTTGGCCCAATTCAAAAACACAGATCATAAACCCTAAATCCTAAAACATAAGTCCTATACCTTAAACCCTAAATCCTAAACTCTAAACCATAAGCCCTAAATCCTAAATCCTAAACTAAAATGAACCATACTGTTAGTAAATTTTATGATACTATTATAGACCGATTTTTTAATTATCAATTATACTAATTTCTAGATAAATTCAATAGTTTAAAACCTAATAGGATTGAGGTTAAAATCCTATTGACAGGATTTTATATCCACTCATTTTATATGTTCTTTCTCTTTTATTTTGTGGCTTCTTCTTTTCTTAATTTTGTTTTATGATTCACTTTTTTTTTCCTAACTTCTCTTAATTTTTTATTTGTCTATTTTATATTATTCTTATTGTTCTTATTGTTCTTCTTCATTTTCTTCTATATTTTTTGTGTTTTATATTTTTTTCTTCTCTTCTCTATTTTTTGATTTATTGTTAATTATTTATTTTATATATTTATCATCTGAATTTTTTGTTATTTAATTTTATGTTCTGCTCTTCTTTTCCTATTAATTTTTATTTTTTATTTTTGTTTATATCTTGTATTTTATTCTCTCTTTTATAATTTTTTATTTAATATTTCATTGTCTTTTATTTTATTCTTTTGTTTTTATTATCCTTTCCTCTTTTCTTCTTATTCTTGTTTTAAATTTTCTAAGTTTTGGTCTTCTAGTTTATATTTAATGTTATTATATTTTTTTTTCTTAGCTTTTTGTTTTATATTTTTTATTGTACACTCCTTTTGTTCTCCTAATATCTATTTTATATGTACCTTGTCTTCTATTTTGTAATTTCTTCTCTTTATTCTTATATTTTTTTATCCATTTTTATTTTATATATTCAGTTTTATATTAACCTGCACTGTTTCTCTTACTATCCTCCTCTTCTTTATCTTAAGCTTTTCTAATTTTATGTTTTGTATTTTCCTCTTAATTTTTTATCTTCTTCTACTCTATATTTTGTTTTAATAATTTCATTTTTTGATTAATTTTCTATTTTATTTTCTTCTTCTCTCCATTCTTTTTTTTGTTGTTGTATATATCTTCTTCTCCTACTACTACGTATGTCTCTATTTTATTTTATATTTTATAGTTTTTTTATTTATATCTTTATTTTCTTCTTCTCTATTTTTTGAATTATATTTAATTATTTATTTTTTACTAATTTTCAGTTTTATTTATTTTTGTTTAATAACCTAATTTTTCTCTCTATTTTTTATTTTTATTTAATTTTATGTTCTATATTTTCTTTTGCTTCTGTATTTCCTATTTTATATCCTTCTTTAATTTTGTCTCTTTCTATTTTAATTATCTTAATTTTATGTTTTTCTATCTTTTATATGTTTTACTTCTTGATTTTGTTTTGTATCGAGTTTTATGTTTTATATTTCATCTTCTCATAATTTTCTGTTTCATTCTTCTTTGCATCTAATTATTGTTTTATATTTTTCTATTCTCATTATATTTACGTATTGTTTTGTATTTTCTTACTTATTGTTCTCTTAATTTTTCTGTTTTAAAATTTCTCTAAACATTTAACACTCAAGATAATAAGTCTAAACTATTTTGAATGCTTAAAACTTTACGCCAAACTTTTCTTCTTTAACAATTCACATGACACCTAGCATTTTACATCTCCCAATACTTATTCAGATTTTTAAACTCTTTTGCAATTAATACTTAAATTTATGAACTCTTAAAGCTCAAGATTGAATCAAAAATTAGGTATAAAATTTAAGATGTAGAGGGCAAGTGTTCTAGCTAGGGAGTGTGTCAATTATGGCATTAAACTATTATTGCTTTTCCTAAATCTTATTTGACAACTAGAGTTTCAGTTGAATGGTGAAAGAGCTTGCTTCTCTACTTTTCTACGAAGTAATTCAGTTCCTTACAAATCCTAGAATTGATCTCTATTTGATATGCTACTTCAGCAGCCTTGAAACCCTAAATAGACTCCTAGTGGGCTTAACTCATGATCTGATTCCATGCTCTTTTTTTTAGATATGTTTTACTAGGTTCTGATGATACTAAAATGTGACTAATATTATAGGAGGGTACTTGCTGCACCTATATTCTAAGCCTAATGGTCCCTGATCTGAGCCTATATTCTTCAATAGCTATTGGATGTGAGCAGGCCAAATGGAAGGATTTGCTAACTGATTTAATGTTGTCCCTTCTTGCTTGGTAATTCTTTGTTATGTATTTGAATGATATCTAATTACTACTATCCATGTATTTCATTCGCTATCTTCGCTTAAAACACATAAGTCAAGGAGTGAGATGCATTTATCATTCCTTGCAGCATGTAGATGTTCACGAAGCACTGCAGCCTAGCACAAATTAAAGATGATATGAAAATATTGATAAGAGAAACTTATTGTTCTGAAGTCGCGCTTCAGTTTAGAGAAGATATATTTCTATTAACTTAACTGCAATAAGTATTTCAGTTAGTAACTGTCCAACTCAATAGCATATGCCATGTAGAACAAATTAACATGATTTTTACAGGCCAAAAGTTGGAGTTTTGTATAAGAATTAGATCAGAAATATATACATATATCCACTAAAACATGCTCGCAACTAGTAATATACAAAACTTAGCGAGTTGGTGTTTGACCAACCTAGTACTACACGATGGATATACGAGGCCGATGTTTCTCATGTTTTTAGTTAGTATATTTTTTGACCATAAGGCACTTAATTTTGAAACACTGGCCTTTCCAATTGCAGAAAAGAACTTTGCCACCTACAAGGATGATTATTTAATACTTGTCTGGGTTTTATGTATCAATGGCTAATATATGCGTAGGTTAAATCCTAAGAGTTTAGGTAGGGATTTCAAACAAGAAGTTTGGGTGAGTCTAGCATCTAGGCCTTCTATTATACAACTCTTTCACCTACTTTTGTACAACTATTTCACTTAGCGATTGCCACCTAATTTCAAACATTTCATGTATATTCGCATTATGTTTCTTTTGCATTTTTCAAGTCCATTGTGGATTCTCAAGTAATCAGGAATAGAATCTTGCTTCTTATTGAACCTCAATCTGTGGTTCTCTGTAAGTCATGTTTCTAAAATTGTGAAGTTTCATTACTTCCATGTTTGGATGCTGTTAGTGCTTTAATATCAAAATAATGCTATAGAATCGGTATTCACTATCCATGTGAAGTATTTTCCATTTTTTATCTATGTAAAGATGCCAACAAATTTCTTCAAGGATTATTTATATCTTCAAGTCAGCGATGAACTAGTTGGGTGATTAGTATTTAGTGAGTTTTTGTATATTGAGAATTTAGTTCATGTGCTACAAGAATTAAACTTTAGTATTTTGCTCCTAAGATGATTTGGAGCTTTTTTCAAAAAATAAAGTCTACACTTACTTGCGCGTGATGCTCTTCACAAGAAGAGTGAGAGCTGCTGTAACTATTCTCAGTGAGCCAATAAACAATGGAAACAATTACACGGTGACATTTGCTTTTATAATTCTTATTTTTACAAATTAAAAAAAGCAACTCTATCCATTTCACTGCCCTACTACTTTAACTATCAAAATGATTATATACATTTTCATTTCTCTCCTCTGAAGCTCATGGCATTGGTTTGTTTCTTTGGAGGTCCATTGCAGCATAACATATGTTTGGGCAAAGGTAAGGGTTCTTTCTCGATCTCTGATTTTTTTTTTCCTTGTGTTCTTGTTGATTTTAGATTCCTTTTGATTTTGTATTCTTAAAAGTTGTGATTGGTGTTCTTTCTATGGTTTTGCTGCTAGGGTTCGGAGCCATTGGATGAAGTTGGAGCCCTTAGAGTAACTAGTTTGACCTTTCTATGGCTTTGCTGAAATCAGCTTTTTCTATTGCAAATTGTCTTGTTATGGACTGATTGGAGTTTATGTAGGGTTCCACTTTAGTCTCTATACTTTTTTTTCTCTAACCACATTGTTCAGGTTAAGATATTACTTTCATTCATTGTGATTTTTCCATATGAGAACAATGAGTTGATTTGGTTATAGAGCGGCATTTGAGAGATTTGGTTCCTTGGATTTTGTCATCTCAAAATTGGTTTCATATTTGTTTCTTGAGCTAATGAGCTTGGATTTCTGTTCTAATCTTAATCTAAAAGAGGTGATTTTAGATTTTGAATTGATTTGTGTTGTTGTGTTTAGTTGGTAGTCTTTTTCTTGAATAGGGATTGGAGCGATCGAAAGAATTTGGAGATCTAATGGTAAACCATTTTTGTGGCTTTAAGTTTGATTTTTGTGATTCTAATTGCCTTTTGTCTGGGATTGTGATTGTTTTGGTTTTTCTTAAGACATTGCTTTACTTGTTTTCTATGTCCATTGCCATAGATCATGACATTGTCTTCTAACCGTGAGTGAAATTTGTTCTTTTGTATGTTTGCTTCAAAGGTTGTAGCAACTGAAGGAATTTGGAGCTCTAAAAGTACCCAATTTTTGGACCTCTTGTCTAATATGCTCCAATAGGGAATTGCTCTGGATCACTAGGTATTAGGCATGGGTTTCTTTCACTTTTTTTGTGAATTCTATTTTTTCAAGATATTGCTTCGTTTGTAGGTCCATTGCCATAGAACCTAACTGTGTGTGATCGTTGTTCTTGTGTAGTTTTTCTACTAAGATTCGAGCAATTGAAGGAATTTGGAGCTATTAAATTACCAGTTTTCAGTCTCCTGTTCAATCCACTTTAATGTGTACTCAAGAAATTGGTCTGGATCACTGGGGTATTAGGTGTGCTTCTTTCTCTTTCTTGCAAATTCTCTGATTTCTATCTCTCTTCTTTTTTCTCAATTGGGATAGTTCTTGAAAGTTCACACTGATTACATTTGGGCAGTGGGACATGATCTCTATTCTCAATTTTGAATGATGTGGAATCGATTGGAGATTTCAAATGATAAGATGGTGTGGGTTTCTTTCCTTTTCCTTTTGTCCCTTTCTAAGCAATCTGAGCATGATAAGTATGGATTCTTCTTGGTGTTTTGAAATTGCTGTAGATTGCATTGGTTGCTAAGATTCTTCATGTTGTTTTCAAAGACTACAGATTATTTTGGCTGCTATGATTGGCAATTATAAGTACGAAATTGTTTTTTTTTCTTTTTGTGTCTATTTTTAATGAGTAATATGGGCATGATGATAAGTATGAATTCTCCATAATACTTTGAAATGTCTATAGATTGTTGTGGCTGCTCTGGATGAACTTTGTTCTTGACTTTGAATGACATGGAGTAAGGAAAATGCAAGCTATAAGTATGGTTTTCTGTGTGATGCTCTATTTTGAAATAAAATTTTTGTGCAAGAAGGATGAAAATGCTCTGTTAGCACATCAGAAAATTTTCTGCAACCAGAAATAGTAAGGTCCAGAGTGGGCAACATCCTAGATCTACTGCCATTAGGTAGACATCATGGTTTTATTTATATCCATAAATAGGGTTGTTCAATCAATGTTGGCTAGTAAGCTTGTTCTAGAAATATTTATTGCTAGATGAGAGTTCTACTTGTGGTCCTTTCTCATCCTCAATTTATTTTACTCAATAACTTTATTCATCTCACATATAGGACATGCAACTTGAGTTTCACTATCAACTACACACAAAATGGTCTTTTCTCTTGACTGTTGGAATTCTATGAATGCTTCAAATTTATGCTACCTTTGTGTTTTGACTCTCAAGATGTTGTGCAGTTCTTAGATAATCTTGGTTGCAGTCAAGATATTTCTGATGGCACATCTTAGTTGCTATTTTATGTGTTTAGTTCGTCAATATTGCAAAATAGTTCTATCCGTTGATATGAAGTACTAGTATTTTGTTTCTGGTTTTCTTTGTATTATTTTGTTTATCTTCTTTATAAAGCAATATTTTTCTTTATTGATTGCTTTGAATGGCATAGTAAGTGGTTTGTATAACTAAATTATTCATCATTTTTTAATTTTGTCATATTATTTATACGTTATTCATGTTAATTTAGCATATTAGTGGTTCACCACATCAACCCCCTTGAGTACAAATTTCAGGTGAAATTTAGCCATCAAGTAGGAGGTAAGGCACATTTTGGTTTTTCTGATCTTTTTTGTATTTGATTTTGGTGCTTAGCTTAATATGAAAAACTTATGAGCTGTATGGGATTGTTTAACTCCATTAAGTGATTGAATTGTTATTTTGGAGTAGAAATTCTATACTAAAATTAACTTATTTTATTTTGCAAAATCCAATAAATTATTAATGTTATCTAACAATGAGAACATATAAATACAGTCTCTAGTCTCCATGGAGATAGTTCTTGAAAGCTCTCATTGATTGCATTTGGCTACCACGTATGATCTATAATCTTGATTCTTAATGTTAGGGCTTTATTTTCCTTTCAATTTTTCAATTCTTTCAATTTTTATATTTTTTGGAGCAACCTGGGAATGGTAAGCATGGGTTTCTTTTCACTTTCTTATGAATTCTTTGTTTTTTCCTCCCAATTCTTTTTTTCCTTTGCTACTGAGATAGTTCTCAAAATTTTCCATCTATTTGATTTGGATGCTATAGGTGATCTCTGTTCTTGATTCTGAATACATGTAATGGGTGCGAAATTACACATCAAAGTATGGGTTTCTCTATGGTGCTTTGAATTTTCTATAGATTTCTTTGACTTCTATGAACGATCTCTATATTTTGAATGATATAGTGTTATCTTCTGAATTATGTTAAGGTTTCTCATCCAAGAAGGTTAAAAAGGCTCGGTTGGGGCATTGTAAAACTTAATGCAACTGAAAATGATAATGTCCAGGTGGGTATTTTAATGGTGGCCATAGCATGCCTTCTTTGCCTAGAGAAAAACTTTGTGCAATAGTTTCAGCCTCCAATTGGGTTGAACCTCATGGAACATGCATGGTTGCATGTGCTTTGGCATGGGCATCACCAAACATATAGTTTCAGAAGGGATGCACCTACCACATATAATTCCCTCTTTAGACTTTAGTGTAGGAAGAAGGTACTTGTTCTATTCTTGTACTAATAATCATTTGTTACATCTAATTGATATTCCATGACACTCCTCATGCTCCTTATGGAGTATTATGGTACACTACATTCTATTTATAGTCATCCTTTAAAAGTTCAGATTGTGGATAAGTCGGCTATTTCGAAATGTAGAATAAAGTGATTATGTAATTTCTTTGAGCAAAATGGTGTAGAATAAAATGATTATCTCAAAATGATTTAAGGGTGACTGTTGGATCTTGAAATACTATCTTGCTATCTCATAGGCTCTTTATATTTTATCTGTTCTTTTCCCTTGTTGTAGGAGATCTACCAAATTCTATGGCACATTTGAAAGTTCAACAATTAATTTGGTACATGACACACTGATGAGTATGTATACTTGGCCATTGTTCCTACAACAATCCTGCATCAGCAACAATGACCATTCACATCCAGATCATTCACTTAGTTTTTGCTTTGTGTTTCAAAAAAATATTTTATTGCCATTATGCCATGAGTATTCAGAGGATGGTGGTGCAAACACTAGGAGGTTCTTGTATTTGGAAGGAGTGGAGTATATCATGTGGTGTACATATGAAGTGCACTGCTACGCATATGAATTCTCTTGATTTGTTTCCCAAAATTGAATTAAACATCGACATGATTTTGCAGTTGCTGTCTTGTATGAGGATAGAAGAAAAGTTAAGTAACTAGCTGAAGGTAACTGGGGTATCTGAAAGGTTAGAGGTTCAGTTCCTCAAGGCCACATGATCCCTAGCATGAAATGAATCCCTCAAATATACATGATATTCAAGTGTACACAGATTTTGCTGCAATTGGTGACATGTCGGAAAGTCTAACCTTCAGTATGTGCAACTGTGGATTACATGCAACAATTTGATCATGATGGAGATGGTCTCACTGAGAATGATAGGCAGTTCATGGCATCAGTGCCTATTATGGATGCCTATAGCTTTTTGCACTGCAAGTTGTAGCTGCTATGGCTCGATGGCTTGGGGATCATGCTTTTGCCAAATGGGGGCAATCAATAGAATGCATCCAAATGGTCAGAAGGGTTTGGGTGAGTATTTTGTATTCTCTGACAATATAATAATAAGTTATTATTTTTCTTTACCAAGTATTGAAAAGTTTTGTTTGTTGTTCTCTTTTCCTTCCACACAATAAGTGTAATTGGTAATCTGTCATCAAACTTGCAAATAGTGCTATTAATTGTGGAAAGTGTCTTCCTTTTTATGTTAGTCCGATGTAGTGGGATAGGGTATGAGAGATAGGGAGAAGATCATCGTCTTCTCACCACGATAGATCCTTGAATCCACAAAGAAGATGGAAGGGAGCAAACCCAAAATAAGATAATATTATTGATAGAAAAACTCTCCCTTTGTTACAACCTTGGACTGTGTATATATAGTCCTCTAATAAACTTAAAGTCCTACTTGGTGTAGACTAAAAATAGGACTTAGACTCTAATAAGAATTCTACTTAACATACCTTAAATAAAAAAAATTAAATCATATTCGTTATTGGGCTAGGGCTGTTATTAACTTAGACTCCTAAATAAATCATAATTTTGATCAATACAAATACCAAATTAGCCAAAATAATAAAAAAAAAGTTATAGAAATTGAGCTCAGCTTTCCAACGATGTTTTTCTTTTTTAAGATTTGGATGAATATTCTAGGAGATATGGCTTTTAGACTGTAGCTGTACCAATTCTAACGGATCCTAATTAGAGTTGAAATTTAATTTAGACTCAATATCTGATTTTACTGTAAAAAGAATGTAGTTATCCTACATCAGATCCCTCCACTTGTAAAAGACTTGTCCTTAAGTCAAAACTTGAATTCTTTGTTGTTGCAATTATATTATCCTCAAACACTTTTCAGCATAGAACTTGATGATATAAACTAGTAAGATTTCTTTGAGTAATGTCTTCAATACTTTGCTCTCCTATTTCCTTTGGCATAACCATTTGAACTTTTGTAGGATTTTCTTTGACCTTATTTGAAATAAAATTTTTGTACACACCAACTTATAATTTATTGTCATGGAATAAAAGTATTCTTGACAAATTTACTGATAATTACTAAAATAATCTAAATATATCAATGCAAATTTTGAATATACTATAGTGATAACTCCTATAGGAGTTCCCTTCACTCATTTAAGAGAGTTGTCTTTTGATAAATTCAAAGAATAATCATGAGTAGCATAATCAATATTTTTACAAGTAGCCAACTCTACCTTGCAGTCTTCAAGATTATCAATTAATCACATGAATTCTCATCAATAGCCTCTTGAAAATTTTCTATAACATCCAAAGAAACTTTTGTATGATCTTCTAACTCAACAAAGAAAGAATCTTTGGGGACCTCAATAAGTTCTTCACTAGTTTGTTTGTCTTCCACACGATCCAAAGCCCCTTCTTTGGCTCAATAATTTAATACTAGAGGGACGTTACTAAGATGCAGAATTAACACTTTATGATTGTCTCCATCAATTTCAATTTCAAAATCCCTTGGATAAGAGATATGTCTTACTTGATTTTGATCCCCTTTTAATAACTTCGGTCACGAGCGGAATTTTTCTTGCCTTCATGTGTTATTTGGATTTGAATTTGCTCCCACCAAGATGAAGCATAACCATCAAGCTTGTATTCAATAATCTTCACCTTCTTCTCTTCATGAATCTCCATAAGCTTAAATAATTTCTCAACTTTATCCATCCAAATAAATAAATCATCATAACCATCAAAGTATGGAATATTCACCTCACCAAGGTTTTGGTTTTCCTAAGTAGCTTCGTATGTTGATCTCCAGGATGTCAGACTGCGAGCTTCTTTGATGATCAATTGATGAACTTGGTTCTTAGTTTTAATCTATTTCAAACCTTCATACTTCCAAGTGATAGAAGCAAGAAAACTTTATTTGATCAAATCTCGAATTTGATAATCTCCTAGATCACCGTTCATGGAGTTGTCATCACCAACTACAATTGATGGAGTTGAGCCAGGAAGCAGCCTTACTCTGATACCACTTGATGTACTGGGAGAGGGCATGAGGAATAGGAAGAAGATCACCATCTTCTCAATACAATAGATCCGTGAATCCACACGGAAGATGGAAAGGGAACAAACCCAAAATAAGATAATATTATTGATACAAAAACTCTCCCTTTGTTACAACCTTGGACTGTGTATATATAGTCCTCTAATAAACTTAGAGTCCTACTTGGTGTAGACTAAAAATAGGAGTTAGACTCTAATAAGAATTATACTTAACATATCTTAAATAAAAAGATCTAAATCCTATTCATTATTGGGCTAGGGCTGTTATTAACTTTGACTCCTAAATAAATCATAATTTTGATCAATACAGATACCAAATTAGCCAAAATAATAAATAAAAAATTATAGAAATTGATCTCAATTTTCCAATTGGTGGTTATTTGCTAGATTTGGATGAATATATTAGGAGATATGGCCTTTAGACTATAGCTATACCAATTTTGACGTATGCCAATTTAAGTTGTAATTTAACTTGGATTTGATATCTGATTTGACTGTAAAAAGGATGTAGTTGTCCTGCATCACAGTCAAAACATGTATTATATGTAAACAAGGAGATAATAGTGTTTTGGATGTTCAAAGGGTTTTTTGTCATCCATGTTCTTTCAATGTAAAGAGGTATGTGTAATGTTAATCTAGTATTCTATTTTTTTTCACTACTAATTTATTGGTGGTAGTAGCTAATTTCATTCAAGTAAATTGTAAATTAATTTGAAATATCACTAAATCACAATATGCCAATGCTTTCTGTTGAATTTTTGTTGGGATTTGAGAATGGATTGCAAGGGAATTTCCTAGTGAATTATTTTTACAATGATGAAGTAAAATACTAGGCTTATTATTACTATTCATGTAATTTATTGGCTGGTTTGGACGACTGACAGGAGGTGAGAAGGGCCTTTATTCTGTCCCACACAGTTTATTACTAAAGGCTGAACTATAGGATATTGTGCCTAGAATTACGTCATTTGTCTTGCAGACCAAATTACAGAAGACCGTGCCTAGGATTGTGGTTCTGGGTGTGCTAGTGATATTAATGAAAGTATCACTGTTTATAAAGTCAAATTCACTATCAATTTCAAATTAGAAGACTCCTTGAAATCAGATTAGCTAACTCAGTCTATGTCTCATGACCTATAAGATGGAAATACAGTGAGGGGGACCGCCAGAGTGCTCTTTAGAAGAAAAATAATAATGAAATTCCGAGACTAAGAGCTTGTATATTTGTAAAAAAGATAGAGGTACATTTTTCTATACCTTAATGGACTATATTTTATAGGAATAGTATCCTCAATTGTTAGAAAATTTGGCATGATTATCTACTGAAATATAGTTACCCTCTTATAATAGATTTCTTCTGGATTTTGTTTTGGACCAACTTATCTAACCTTAATTGAACTTGTTCAAGAGTGCATTATATCATTAGTATAAAAGTATCTATACTCTTTGAAACTTTTTTTACATCCATGCCCTTCAAATTAAAATAATACTAATTTTTATAACAAAGCTTTGCATATGTATTCTTAAATGGGTCGAGTTTAACTATATAAAACTTTGCTTTGATAATTTTACATTATATTTATTAGAAAACAAGTTGTTAATTTTGTCTCAAATGTATAGATGCAAAAAATATTAATTAGAGAGATAGGAATGTAATTAAAAATTTTAGAGGGATATATTCTAATTTAGTATTTTTCTAAGGTATATACATGCCAAAATTCCAAAATTCTTTTGCAGTTGTTCAAACATGATTGAATCCATGCCCAAGTCCTAGTTGGAGTTTGAGTCCAACCGTGATTTGTTTGAATCCAACTGTTATGCCCAAGTCTTGGTTAGAGTCGGCGTCAAACTAGTCCGCGATTCACATTGCATTACTATATAAGGAAGCAGCCTCCAACCTATGACCATCTCTCCTCTCATTTCAAACAAGAGAAACCCAAAAAGAGCCATCCTATATCTCAGCAGCAAATTCGTGGTGAAAATGGCTGGGGATTCCTCTATCTTCCTCGCCACCTCCGTCTTCTTATTCTTCATCCTCATCTCATCCCCTTCCATTTTCTTCTTCTTCTTTGTCCCCATCTCCTTGCCAATCCCCCTTTTTATCGTCTTATAGGGTAAGTAGAAAAATGGTTTGGA
>RXID01015541.1:2500-19215 GCA_005019695.1 Trichopus zeylanicus subsp. travancoricus | reverse complement strand
ACAACTACTACTGTTGTTGCAGCTGCTGCTACTACTATTATCGATCCTACTACTTCTCCTACTACTACAACTATTGCTACACTTACTACTGCTACTATTGCTACTACTGCTTCTACTATTACAACCACTACTAGTACTACTACTACTACAACTGTAACTTGTAATACTACTACTACTACTACTGTTGCTACTGTTGCTGCTGCAGCTGATGCTGCTGCTACTAGTACTACTACTGCTTCTACTACAACTGCTACTACTACTGCAACTACAATAATAACAACTAATACTACTACTAAAACAACCACTACTACTACTACAACAACAACTTCTACTACTCCTACTTATCTGATTACTACTACTACTACTATTACTATAATTTATACTACTACAACTACTGCTACTACTATTGCTGCTGTTGGTACATCTATTACCACTACTACTATGACTACTACTACTACTCTGACTACTACTCCTACTATTATGGCTACAACTACTACTACAACTTCTGCCACTACTACTCCTACTCCAACTCCTTCTGCTTCTATCACTCCAACTACTCCTACTACCCTAATTCCAACTACTACTACTACTACTAGTAACACTACTACTCCACCAACAACAACAATTACTACTACTATTACTACAACAATAACTACTACTACTACTTCTAGTACTTCTATTACTAGTACAATTTATACTACCACTACTCCAACACTACGGGCACTACTACTACATATACTAATACGACCACTACTACTACTACTACTCCTACTACAACTGCAACTCCTACACGAACTCCTCCTACTACTCTTATTGCTGCCCCTACTCTTGAACCTGGTACTACTACTACTCCTACTACTACTGCAACTACCACTACTACTGCTGCTACTACAACTACTACTACTACCAAAACTGCTACTATTGTTACTACTACTACTACAACTCCTACAATAACAACAACAACAACTACTACTAGTACTATTATGATTGCTACTATGACTACTACTACGATTACTCCTATTGCTAGTACTACACCTATTACTACTACTACTACCACTACTACTACTACAACTACTGCCACTACAACAATTACAACCCCTACTATTACTCCTACTCCAACTCCTACTAATACTACTACTACTCCAACTCGTACTACTACTACTACTACAACAACAACAAGAAGAACGACTACTACTACTACTACAACTACTACAACTACTACAACTCCTACTGCTACTACTACAAGAACTACTAATACTACTACTGCAACAACAACAACAACTACTACTAATGCTACTGTTAGTACTACTACTACTACTGCTACTACAACTAATATTCCTATAGTTACTGCTATTCCTACATCAACTGCAACTACAAATACTACAACTACTACGCCTACTACTACTTCTACTACTACTGCTGCTACTGCTACTACTACTCCTCCTCCTCTTCCTCCTACTACTACTACTAGTACTACAACTTCTGCTACTGGTATACTACTGATGTTACCACTACTCCAATAATTACAACCATAACGATTACTCCTACTACAACTTTGACTAATACTACTATTACAACAAGTATAACTAAAACCACTACTGCCACTATTGTCACTAGTACTATATAACTGATGCTGCTACTACAACAACAACAACTACTACTACTTGCACTACTGGTACTGATACTACTAGTATTACTACTAGAACTACCACTACTATTTCTACTACTACTACTACTACTATTCCTAATTCGATAATTGCTACTACTGCTACTCCTACTAGTAGCACTACAACTACTACAACTACTACAACTCCAACTATAACTCTAACTCCAACACAGACTCCTCCTACGAGTCCTACTATTGCCACTATGATAACTACTACTAATTCAACTACCCCTACTCCAACTTTGACTACTTCTCTTACTAATGCTACTATTACTACTACTACAACTACTGCTACTACTACTAGTGCTACTAATGTTGCTGCTGCTACTGGAACTTCTGCAACTGCTACTTCTACTACTAATACTATGACTACTACTACTGTTACTACTACTTCTACTACTCCTAAATTTCCTACAACTTCAAATACAACTCCTCCTCCTACTACTACTACTACAATACTACTCTCACTACTACTACTACTACCACCACCACAACAACGACTACTACTACTACAACTCGTACTAATACTTCAACCAAAAATAATCCTACTACTAGAACTACTGCTACTTCTACCGCTACTTCTACTACTGCTACCACCACTACTATAACCACTACTACTACTATTACTGCTACTTGTACTGCTATTTCTACTACTACAGCTATTACTCCTACTGCTTCTACTACTACTACTACTACTGCTCCTACCCCAACTCCTTCTGCTACTACTACCACTACAACCCCTACTCCAACTACTATAACTCCTACTACTACCCCAACTCCAACTGCTACTACTACTACTACTACTACAACAACAACAACAATAATAACAACAATAATAACAACCGCTACTACTTGTACAACTACTAGTATTCCTACTCTGACTTCTACTGCTACTACAACTACTACTTCCACTAGTGCTACTGCTACTTCTCCTAATCCAACTCTACTGTAACTACTACTCCTACTACAACTACCCCTACTTCAACCACTACTTTGCCTAGTACTAGTCGCACTCGAACTCCTACTACGACTACATCTACTATTACTACCACTACTATAACAACAATAACAATAATAGCTACTACAATTACTACTACCACTACTACCATAACTTCTACACTAGTATAATTGTTGCTACTACTACTCCTACTACTACTGCCAATAATATTAACAGTACTACTACTACTACTACTACTAATACAAACACATCTACTCCTTCTATAACTACTACTACTATTGCTACTACTACTCCCACTACTACAACTTCTCCTAACCCTCCTACAACTTCTGCAAATATATACTACTCCAAGTAAAAGTAGTAGTAGTAGTAGTAGTAGTAGCAGCAGCAGTAGTAGAAGAAGTAATAGTAGTAGTAGTACAGGTAGCAGTACTAGTAGAAGTAGCTGTAGTAGTAGAAGAAATAGTAGTGGTAGCAGTAGTAGTAGAAGCATCAGCATCAATAGTAGTAGTAGTAGCAGTAGTAGTAAGAGTAGTCGTAGTAGTAGAAGTAGTGGTATGAGAAGTAGTAGTAGTGATGGTTTTGGCGGCAGTAGTTGTAGTAGTTTGAGTAGTAGTTAGAGTAGCAATAATAGTAGTAGAAGTAGCATTAGTAGTAGTTGTGGTAGTAGTAGTAGCAACAGTAGTAACAGTTGTAGAATCAACGGTAGCAGAAGTTGTAGTAGTAGTTGTTGTAATATTAGCAGTAGTAGTAGTAGTAGCAGTAGTAGCAGTAGCAGTAGCCATAGTTGCAGACAATGTAGAAGTAGTTGTAGTTACTTTAGTTGTAGAAGATGGAGTAGTAGTAGTAGTTATTGTAGGAGGTGCACTATTAGTAGCAATATTAGTAATAATAGTGGTAGTAGTAGAAGTAGTGGTAGTAGTAGTAGTAGAAGTACCAGTGGTAGTATTAGTGCAGTAGCTGCTGCTGAAGAAGCTACAGTAGTAGCAGTAGCAGCAGTATTAGTAGAAGTAGTAAAGCAGAAGTGGTAGTTGCTGCAGTAGTTCCTACAACAGTAGCAGCTGTAGTGGCAGTAGTAGCGACAGTAGCCATAGTAGTAGTAGTAGTAGCTGTAGTAGTACTAGCGCTAGAAGTAGTAGTAGTAGTGGTGGAGTGGTGGTGGTGGTGGTGGTGGTAGTTAGTAGTGGTAGTGGTAGTCGCAATAGTAGTAGGAGTAGTAGTTGTGGTTGTAGCAGTAGTAGGAGTAGCAAAAGTTGTAGCAATAGAAGTAGTAGTAGTAGTACTTGTAGCATTAGTAGTAGTCGTAGTAGCAATAGTAGTAGCAGTTCCAGTAGTTGCAGCAACATCAGTGGTGGTGGTGGTGGTAGTAGTAGCAGTCGTACTAGTAGTAGTAGTAGTGGTAGTAGTAACAGTATAGTAGCATTAGCAGCAGTAGTAGTAGTTGTTGTAGTAGTAGTGGTAATAGTGGTAGTAGTAGCAATCGTAGTTGTAGTAGTAGGAGTAGTAGTTGTAGTAGTAGTAGAAGCTGTAGCAGCACTCATAGCCATGGTTGTAGTCATAGCAGTAGTTGTAGCAGTAGTAGTAATAATAATAGTAGTTGCATTGTAATAGTCACAGTAGTAGTAGTAGCAATTGTAGTAGTCGTAGTAGTAGTAGTAGTGGCTACATTAGTTGTAGCAATTGTAGTAGTAGTAGTAGTAGTAGTACAAAGAGTTGCAGTCATAGTAGTAGTAGCAGCAGCAATAGTAGTACTATTTGCAGTAGTAGCAATAGTGGTAGTGATAGTAGTAGTATTTGTTATTGGAATAGTAGTAGTTGTTGTTGTGGTAGCAGTAGTTTTTGTTGTAGCCGCAGTAGCAGTTGTAGTATTAGTCATTGTATTAGTAGTAGTAGCAGTAGTAGCAATCAAAGTAGTGGTAGTAGTAGTAGCTGTAGTAGCAGTAGCAGCAGCTGCAGGAGTAGAAGTATTAGTAGTAGTAATAGTCATAGAAGTAGTAGTAGCAGTTGTAGTAGCAGAAGTAGTTGTAGTAGAAAAACTAGTAGTAAGAGTAGTACCAGTAGCAACACGAGTATTAGTTGGAGCAGCAAAAGTCGCAAAAGCAATTGTAGCAGCAGTAGTAATTGTAGTAGGAGAAGTAGTAGTAGTATTAGCAGCAATAGTAGCAACAGCAGCAGTACTAGTAGGAGTACCAGTCGAAGTAGTGGTAGCAGTAGTAGTAGTAGTAGCCGTAGCAGCAGTAGCTGTAGTTGCTACAGTAGCAGCAGTTGTAGTAGTAGCTGTGGTAGTTGCAATCGGAGTAGCAGAAGGAAAAGAAATAATAGCAGCCGTAGCAATAGTTATAGTAGTAGTAGTAGCAGTATTAGTAGTAGTATTAGTAGCAGTAGTGGTTTGAGTGGTAGTATTAGCAACCATAGTAGCAATAGTAGCAGTAGTCGCAATAGTAGTTGTAGTTGTAGTAGTAACAGTTGTAGCAGTTGCGTCGATTGCTGTAGTAGCAGGACGAGTAGTAGTAATAGTAGTAGCAGTAGTAGCCGTAGTAGCAGTGGGAGTAGTAGTAGCGGTAGAAGCTGAAGTAGCTATAGTAGTATTAGTAGTAGTAGTAGTAGTAGTAGTAGAAGTAATAGTTATCATGGCAGTAGTGGTAGTAGTAGTAGCAATAGCAGCAACAGTAGTAGTAGCTGTAGTGGCTATAGTAGTTGTAGTAGTATTAGGAGTAATAGTAGTAGTAGAAAAAGTAGTAGTTGTAATAGTAGTAGTCGCAGTAGCAGTAGTAGTAGTAGTAATAGATGTAGTAGTAGCAGTAGTAGTTATAGTCAAAGTAGGACTAGTAGCTGGAGTTGTAACAGTAGCAGCAGTAGTACTAATAGCAGCAATGGTAGCGAAAGTAGTAGTAGTTGTGGTAGTAGTAATAGTAGTAGTTACATAGTAGCAGTAGCAGCAGCAATAGCAATAGTCGTAATAGTAGTAGTAGTAGTAGTAGTAGCAGTAGCAATAACAGTAACACAAGTAGCAGTAACAGTAGATGTATTAGTAGAAGTAGTAATAATTGTAGTAGTAGCAGCAGCAGTTGTAGTAGTCTAACTAGTGGTAGCAGTAGCAGCATTAATTGCCGTAGTAGCTGTAGTTGTAGTAGTAGAAGTCTAGCAGTAGTAGAAACACTAGTAGTAGTAGTAGTAGTAGTAGTACTAATAACACTAGAAGTAGCAGTAGTAGCTATATGAGTAGTAGTAGAAGTAGTTGTTGTAATACTAGTGGTCGTAGTAGTAGTAGTAGAAATAGTAGTAGCAGTAGTAATAGTTGTAGGAGTAGCAGTACTGGTAGTAGTATTAGTATCCATAGTAGTTGTAGTAGTAGTATTAGCAACAGTAGTAGTAGTAGTAATAGTAGTAGTAGTAGTAGTAGTAGCATTAGCAGTAGTTGTAGCATTAGTAGTAGTAGCAGTAGTAGTTGTTGTAGAAGAAGTAATTGTAGTAGTAGTAGAAGTAGTAGCAGCAGTAGTATTTATTATTGTATTAGTAGCACTAGTGGTAGGAGTAGTTGTAATAGTAGTAGCAGTTGTTGTTGTTGTATTAGTAGCAGTAGCAGCAACAGTAATTATAGTTGTTGTAACAGTAGTAGTATTTGTTGCAGCAATAGTAGCAGTAGTAGCAGTAGTAGTAGATGTAGTAGTAGTTGTAGTAGTAATTGTAGTAGCAGTAAAAGCAGTTATAGTAGTTGAAGTAGTAGTAGTAGCAGCCCTAGTAGCAATAGTAGTAGTAGTAGTAGTAGTAGTAATAGTAGTAGAAGAAGCGGAAGTAGTAGTAGTACTGCTAGTAGTTGTAGAAGAAGTAATAGTAACAGAAGTAGTTGTAGTACTTGTGTTGTAATAGTAGAAGTAGTAGTAGTAATACTCATTGCACCAATAGTGACAGTAGCAACAATAGTATTAGTTGGAGTCGGAGTAGTATTACTAGAAGTAGTAGTAGCAGTAGTAGCAGGGGTTGTGGTAGTAGTAGTAGTTGTTGTTGTAGTAGGAGTAGTAATTGTAGTAGCAGTAGTAGCAGTAGTAGTAGTGGTAGCATGATTTACAATAGTAGTAATAGTAGTAGCTATAGTAGTAGTAGTAGAAGTAATAGGAGTAATACTAGTAGTAGTAGTAGCAGCAGCAGCTGTAGTATTAGTTGGAGTAGCAGTAGTTGTAGTCTGAGTAGTAGTTGCAGTATTAGCGGTAGTACGAGAAGTAGTAGTAATGGCAATAGTAGTCATAGCCGTAGTAGTAGTAGTAGTAGCAGCAGCAGTAGTAATAGTAGTGGTAGCATTTGCAGTAGTTGTGGCATAGTAGCAGTAGTAGCAGCAGTAGTAGTAGTTGTAGGAGAAGTTGTAGTTGGAGTAGTTATTGTTGTTGTAGGAGAGGTAGTAGTAGCAACATTAGTATTTGTTATAGTATTAGTAGCACTAGTAGTAGCAGTAGTTGTAATAGCAGTTGTGGTAGTAATAGTCATTGTGGTAGTAGTAGTCGTAGTAGTAGCAGTAGTAGAAGTAGCAGTAGCAACAATAGTAATTATTGTAGTAGTACTAGTAGTAGTATTTATAATAGCAACAATAACAGTAGTAGCAATAGTACTAGATGTAGTAGTAGCTGTAGTAGTAATTGTAGTAGCTGTAGTAGCAGTTGTAGCAGTCGAAGTACTAGTAGCAGTAGCAGCAGTAGCCGCTGTAGAAAAAGTAGTCATAGTAGTGGAAGTTGTAGTAGTAGTAGTAGTAGTAGTAGTAATAGTAGTAGAACTAGTAGAAGTAGTAGTAGCACAAGTAGTAGTAGTACAAGTAGTAATGGAAGTAGAAGTAGTAGTAGTAGCAGTAATAGTAGTAGTAATACTAGTAGTAGCAGTAGTAGTAGTAGTAATACTAGTAGTAGCAGTAGTAGTAGTAGCAGCAGTAGTATTAGTTGTAGTAGCAGTAGTAGTAGTGGCAGCAGCAGTAGTAGTAGTAGTAAAAATAGTAAAGGAAGTAGTTGTTGTGGTAGTAGTAGTGGTAGCCATAGTAGTAGTAGTAGTAGTCGTATTAATTATAGCAATTGTAGTAGCAGTAGTACCAATCGAAGAATTGGTAGCAGTATTTGGATAGTAGTAATAGTTGTAGAAGTAATAGTTGTCATAGTAGTAGTAGTATTAGTAGTAGCCATAGCAATAATACTAGTCGTAACATTAGTAGCAGCAACAACTATCGTATTAGTTAGAGTAGTAGTAGAAGTAGCTGTAGTAGTCGTAGTAGCAGTAGTAATAAAAGTTGGAGAAGTTGTAGTTGTTGCAATAGTAGTAGTATTAGTAGTAGCAGCTATAGTAGTAGTGGTAGTGGTAACAGTAGTAGTAGTAGTAGCAGTAGTAGCAACAACTGTAGTAGCTGTTGTAATATTAGCGGCAACAGTTGTAGTAGTAGTGTGTAGTAGCAGCAGCAGTAGTAGTAGTAGTAGCGGTAGCAGTTATCGTTGTAGCATTAGGAGTAGTGGTAGCAGTCGTAGTAGTAGCCATTGTAGTTGTAGCAATAGTAGTAGTAGTAGTAGCAGAAGTAGTAGTAGTAGTAGTAGTAGCAATAGTAGTAGCACAGTAGCAGTAGTAGTAGAAGTAGTAGCTGTTGTTATAATAGTAATACTAGTCGAAGTAGTATTCGTGATGTAGTAGTAGTAGCGGTCATCGTAGTAGCAGTTATAGCCATAGGAGTAGTTGTAGCAACAGTAGCAGTAGTAGCAGTAGTTGTTATAATTGTAGTAGTAGTAGTATTAATAGTAGTAGTAGTAGTAGTAGCAATGGTAGCATTCATAGAAGTGATAGCAAAAGTAGTAGTAGTAGCCATAGTAACAGTAGTGGTAGTAGTAGCAATCGTAGCAATAGTAGCAGCAGTCATAGTAGTAGTGATAGTAAAGAAGTAGTAGTCGTACGAGTAGTAGGAATGGTAGCAGTCGTAATAATACTAGTAGTGGCAGTAGTTGTAGCCGTAGTTGCATTAGTAGGAGTAGCAATAGTTGTTGTAGAAGAAGTAGTAGTCGTAGCAATAGTAGTAGTAGCAGTCGAAGTATCAATAGCAGTACTACCAATAGTGGTAGCAATAGCTGCAGCAATTGTGGTCGTAGAAGTAGAAGTAGCGGCAACAATAGTAGTAGTAGTAGCATTAGTAGCTATAGTAGTAGCCGTAGCAGTAGAATAAATCGTAGTTGTAGTAGCCATAGTAATAGAAATAGCAGTAGTACTAGTAGTACTACCGCTACTATTTATACTTCTACTCCAACTACTAGTACACTGACAGTCGCTACTACTCCTACTTCTAGTATTACTTCTACTGTTACAAATACTACTATTGCTACTACTACTATTAATACAACTTCTGTGACTCCAACTACTACTACTACTAGTACTGCTGATGTTGCTGTTGCAGCTATTACTACTACTATAACTGCTGTAGCTACTCCAATTACTATTGCTGCTATTACTACTACTACTACGGCTACTGCTGCACCAATTACTGCTGCTACTCTTACTACTACCACTACTACAACTACTAGTACTACTACTACTACTACTCCTACTGCTAGCACTACTACTACTACTACTACTACTACAACAACAACAACAACTACTACTACAGCTGCTGCTTCTGCTACTACTACTGCAACTACTACTACTACTACAACTACTACTATTCGTACTACTACTACTACTACTACCACAACTAGTAATACTATTTCTGCTACTGCTACTTCTACTACTACCACTACCATAACTACTACTACTACTACTAAAACTCCTCCTACTACTCTTAAAACTCCTACTACTACTGTAACTACTACTATGGCTACCTCTCCTACTCCGACTCCAACTACTGCTACTATTACTACTCTAACTCTCACTCATATTTCTACTACTACTACTACTCCTACTCCAACTCCTACTACTGCTACTACTCCTACTACTACTACTACTACAACTATAACAACTGCTACTACTACTACTATTACTATTACTATTACTACAACTACTACTACTACAACTATAACAACTACTATTACTATTACTACTACTATTACTATTACTACTACTACTACTATTACTACTACTACAGCTACTACTACTACTATTACTGCTGCTGCTGTTGCTGCTACTGCTACTACTACTATAGCTACCACTACTCCTAAAACTCCGACTACTTCTGCAAATTCTACTACTACTGCTTCTTCTACTGCTACTAGTACTATTCCTACTACAACTACAACAACAACAAATACTACAACTCCTAAAACTCCTATTACCAATATTGCTATTCGTACACCTACTACTACAATGACTACTACTACTACTACAACCATTGCTGCTACGACTACTACTACCACCACCACCACCACTACTACTACAACTACTACTGCCAATGCTACTACTGCTACTATTACTACCGCTACTTCCACTGTTGCTATTTCTACTTTTACTACTGGTACTCTTATTTCTACTACTATTGCTGCTACGAAGGCTATAACTACTCCTACTGCTACTACTCCTACAATGGCTACTGCTACTTCTACCGTTACTAGAACTACTACAACAGTAACTACGACTACTACTACTGCTACTACTACGACTATTACTGCTATTACTATTACAACTACTGCTACAACGCCTATCACGAGTACTACTACTGCTACTACTGCAGCTCCTACAACTACTACAAAAATAATACTACTTCTAGTACCACTCGTACTCCTATTGCTACTACTACTACTACTACCACTACTACAACTACTACTATTACTCCTACACCTACTTCTACTACTACGACTACTATTACTAGTATAACTCCTACTACTACCCCTGCTCCAACTGCAACCCCTACTACTACTCTGACAAATACAACGACTAATGCTATAACAACAACAACTACACCTGCTGCTGCTACGGCTGCTACTACTACTACTATTACTACTGTTACTACTATAACTGCTACAACTCCTTTTACTACTACTGCTACTACTACTACTACAACTGCTGCCACTGCTACTGCCATACTACAACTACTTCTATTACTAGTACAACAACTACTACTACTGCCACTACAACTGCCACTACAACTACTAATACAACTGTTATTGATACTACTACTACTAATACTACTGCTACTGCTGCTGCTACTACCATTACTACCACTACTACTACTACCCTGCTACTATTACAGCTGCTGCTTTCGCTTTTGATGCTGCTAGTACTACTACTACTCCTCCTCCTCCTCCTCTTCCTACTACTACTTCTACTACAACTCCTTCTCCAGCTTCTGCTACTACTACTGCTACTCCTACACCTACTCATACTCCTACTACTAGTACAATGACTAATAGTACTACTACTACTACTACCTCTGCTGCTTCCACACCTACTCCTACTGCTTCTACAACTGCTGCTCCTACTACTGCTATTGCCACTAATATTATGATTACAGCAGCTATCACTACTACTACTACTACTCCTACTCTGGCTCCTACTCCTACTCCTGCTCTTTCTTCTATTGCAACTACTACTACTACTACTGCTACTACTTCTTCTTCTTCTACTACTACTACTACTTCTACTACTACTACTCCAACACCTATCGCTACTTCCACTCCTACTACTACTACTCCTAATATTACCACTAATACTACTTTTCCTACTACTTCTACTTCTACTCCTATTACTACTACTACAACTACTACTCCTATTACTACTACTACAACAACTACTACTACTATTACTTCAACTACTACTATTACTTCTACTGCTATTACTACATCTACTACTACTACACTACTACTATAACTACTAGTAGCAGCAGTACTACAACTCCTATAACTATTACTATTACTACAATAACTACTACAGCTACCACAACTACTGCTGCTGCTACAGCTCCGATTACTACTACTCCTACTACAACTACTAGTAGTACCACTACTGCTACCACTTCTATTACTACTACTATTGCTACTACGACTATTGCTACTACTACAACTACAACAACAACAACTACTACTGATACTACCACCACCACTACAACTACCGCTACTACTACCACTGCAACTACTACTACTACTACAACTACAACTACTGTAACTACAACTAATACTCCTACTCCAACTCCTACTCTTACTACTACTCCTACTGCTACTCCAACTTCAACTACTATTACTACAACAACTGCTACTCCTCCTACTATTACTACTACTACTCAAACTACTACTACTATTGCTTCTACTCCTATTACTACTACTACTTCTACTACTACTAATGCTACTACTAATACTACTGCTAGTACTTCTACTATTCCTAGTCCTACATCCACCACAATTACTTCTACTACTACAACTGCTATAGCTACAACTACTCCTACCACCACTACAATGACTACTACTACTACTACTAGTACTACTACTACTATGAATCCCACTATTACTACTACCACTGCTACTACTACTACTATTTCAAATAATACAGGTACTACAACTAGTACCACAACTGATACAACTTGTAATAGTACTACTACAACAACTGGTACTGCTACAACTAATACTACCAACACTACTATAACCATAGCAACAACTACAACCGCAACTACTACTACTACTACTACTACTACTAAAACTGTTACTACTACTGCTACTATTTCGACTCCCACCCCAACTCCTACTCCGACTACTACCCCTTTCGCTACTACTACTACTACAAGCTACTACCGCTACCACTACAACTACAACTACTACTATAATTGCTACAACGGTTACTACTACTACAAAAATAATAATTACTACTATCGTTGCTACTACTACTCCCCCTCCTCCTACAACCTCCGATACTACTGGAACTAATACTGCTACTACTGCTACTATTACTGCTACTGCTTCTAATACTAATACAACTGCTAATCCAAATACTCCTACTGCTACTACTACTAGTACAACTTTTAGTACAACTACTACTACTCCTAACACTCCTTCAGCTACTACTACTACAACTGCTGCTGCTATTACTACCACTGCTACTACTACTATTGCTGCTACTACTACTACTACTACTACTACTACTACTACTACTACCACCAATACTACAATAACTACTACTATCGCTACTCTTACTAGTATGACTACTACTACAACTACTCCTACGGCTGCTACAACTACTGCTGCTACTACTGCTACTCTTACTACTATTAGTCTACTACTATGACTTCTAATGCTACTACTACACCTACTCCAACTCCAACTGTGACTACTACTCCTACTACTACTACTAGTACCATTATAGCTACTACTAGTAATAATATTCCAATTCTAACTACTACTAGTACTACAGCTACTACTATTACCACTACTGCTACTACCACTACTACTAGTACTACTACTACTACTACTACAACAACTACTACGACGACTACGACTACTACTACTACTAAAACTACTACGGCTCTGCTACTACTATTCCTACTACTTCTACCAAGACTACTACTACTACTACTACTCCTACTACTCCTACTACTACTACTACTACTCCTACTACTACTATTACTACTCCTCCTACTACTACAACAACTACTACTACTACTACTAATACTACTACTACTACTACTACTACTAATGTTACAGTTAGTACTGCTGCTGCTATTGCAGCTACTACTACTACTGTTGTTGCAACTACTTCTACTAATACTACTATTTATACTACTACTATTATTACAACTATTAGTACTACTGCTACTCCCACTACTACTACTGCTACTACTATTGCTACTACTGCTACTAAGACTACTACTACTACTACTGCTGCTGCTGCTACTGTTGTTGCTATTGCTATTACTACCACTGCTACTACTACTATTGCTATTAATGCTACTACTACTACTACTACAACAACAACAACAAAAATATCAACAACAACAACAACAACAACAATTACTGCTACTATTACAACAATTACTAGCACTACTCTGCTACGACTACTCCTACTACTACTACTTAGGCTACTACTAGTACGACTACTAATACTGCAGTAAGTACTGCTGTTGCTATTGCAGCTACAACTACTACTACTACTACTACTGGTAGTACAACTGCTAATACTACTATTTATACTACTACTACTATTACTACTACTACGACTACTATTATTTCTACTGCTACTCCTACTACTACTACAACAATAACAACAACAACTACTACTACTACTAAGACTACTACTACTTCAAGTGCTAATACTACTACTACTTCAATTGCTAATGCAACTTCTCCTACTACTACTGCTACAACTAGTATTACTATTACTCCTACTACTACTACTACTACTACTACCACTACTACTACTACGACAAATACTACCACAACTACTACTACGCCTAAAACAACAACTACGTTACTGCATGAACAACTACTTCTTCCACTACTGCTACTACTACTACTGCTACAAATGCTACTACTACTGCTACCTCTACAGCTGCTGTTGTTGTTGCGGCTACTATTACTATTCGTACTCCTTCTCCAACTACTACTACTAGCGCAGCTACTATTACTAATACAACTGTTGCTAGTACTGCCACTACAACTGCTTTTAATACTACTACTACAACTCCTCCCAGTACTACTACTACGAATACTACTACTACTACTACTACTGCTAAACTACTCTTATTACAACTCCGAAAATAGCAACAACTGCTATTGACTTCTACTTCTACTACTACAACTTCTACTTCTACTACTACTACTACTACTACTACTACTACTACTACTACTACGACGACGATGATGATAACTTCAACTACTACTATTACTACTACTACTATTGCTGCTACTACTGCTCCTACCACTACTACTACTACTATTACTATTACTGTTACTAATACTACAACTAATCCTTATTCTCCTACTACTACTACTATTACTGCTACCACTACTTAAACTCCTACTACTACTGCTGCTGTTGCTACTGCTATTACTACCACTGCTACTACTATTGCTACTGCTACTGCTACTGCTACTACAACAACTACTACTACTACTATTACTACTACTACTAATACTTCTACTACTACTACTACTACTACTACTACTACTACTACTAATACTTCTACTACTACTACTACTGCTACTACTACTACTAATACTACTACTACTACTACTACTACTACTACTACTACTTCTACTTCTACTTCTACTTCTACTACTATAGCTACTACAACCACTACTACTATTTCAATTACTAATACCACTGCTAATACTATAACTAGTACTTCTACTACTACTATTAATACTACTATTACAACTAGTACTGTTGTTGCTGCTGTTGTTGCTGCTATTAATACTAATACTACTACAACTACAACTACTACTACCACCACTAGTATTGCTGCTACTACTACTATGACTACTACTACTACCGCTACACCTACTACTACTACTTCTATTACTATCACTACTACTCCTATTCCTTTTACTATTACTAGTACTAGTACTTCTGCTCCAGCTCCAACTACTATTACTATTACTTCTATTACTACTACTACTACTGTTGCTGTCGCTGCTTCTGCTACTGCTACAGCTACTACTACTAATACTATTATTGTCACTGCTACAGCTACTGCTACTACTACTACTGCTACTTTACCCACTACTACTACTGCTACTAATACTTCTACTTCTTCTACTACTATGACTAGTACTGCTACTACTAGTACCATTTCTACCGATATTGTTGTTGTTACTAATATTACTTCTAGTACTACTATTTTTGCTGCTATTGCTATTACCACTACTACTACTATTACTACAACTACAACTATTACTACTACTGCTATTTTTGTTGTTACTCCTACCTCTACTACTACCACTACTTCTGCCACTGCTGCTGTAGTTGCTCCTCTTATTGTTACTAATGCAGCAACAACTACAACTACCACTACACCTACTACAACTATTATTGCGGCTACTACTACTACACTACTAATGCTATTGCATCCTGTATAACCACTTCTAGTACCACTAGTATTACTTTTGCTGCTGCTACTACTACCGCTTCTACTAGTGCTACCACAAATACTGCTATTATTACTACTGCCCCTACTACTACAACCACTAATACTGCTACTATTGCTACTACTACTATTGCAACAACAGCTACTACTGCTACAACTTGTGCTACTGCTACTACTACTGCTACTGGTGCTACGATTGCTACCACTACTGCCAGTACTATAACTATTACTACTACTACTGCTGCTACTATGATTGCTACTACTACTTCTACTTCTACAACTATTGCTACAACTACTACTCTGACTACTACCACCGCGGCTACTAATACTACTTCCACAACAACTATTCTAATACTATGGCTGTTGTTATTGTTGCTACTACTACAACAACACCTACTGCTACTACTATTGTTGCTACTACAACTGCTACTGCTTCTATTACTAGTTATACTACTACACTACTACAACTTCTGCTACTACTACTCCTGCCACTACTATTGCTACAACTATTGGTACTACTGATATGACCACTACTACTGATATTACTATTACTACTGCTGCTGCTGCTGGAACTTCTACTACTACTTCTCCTACTACTTCTATAGCTGTTGCTACTACTACTACCACCATTACCACTGCGGCTACAACCACTACTACTACTGCTACTACTACTTCTATTGCAATTACTATCACTACTACTACTGCTGCTCCTCCTACTACTTCTATAATTGCTACTACTGCTATTGCTAGTACAACTACTACTACTCCTCCTCCTCCTAATCCTACTACTACTACTACTACAACAACAACAACAACAACTACTACTACTATGACTACTCCTGCAGCTGCAACTGTTGCTCCAGCTGCTAATACAACTAGTACATCCTCCACTATTGCTACTATTGCTGCTACTGTAGCTGCACCTACAGCTTCTATTGCTACTACAACTATACTACTACTATTACTCTAGCCGCTGCTGCTACTTTTACAACTGTTGCTACTACTACCACTGCTGCTGCTGCTACTTCTAGCACTGTGGCTACTCCTACTAGTACTACCACCACTACTACTACTACAAC